>PVJN01045296.1:0-16977 GCA_004026805.1 Lasiurus borealis
AACCCTTTTCATTTAACATTTGCCCATGGTTTACTGACTAGATAAGGGAGGCAGTTAAATACTGAGATATCATGTGTATTCTCCCCTGAGTAAGCCACAGCATCTCTAGCTAACTCTGCCCATCATCTGGACACTTTGAGCACAGGAAAACCCAGCATTGCTCAAACAAATAGGGAAAATCTCACAGTGGCTCAGCTTAAAGAGATGAGAGTCTTTCAAATAAAAAACTGAGGTTTCAATCCAAAAGAGAATCAAATGATTTTGTGGCATTCAGTTACTCTACCTAAATTAATACTTTCACATAGAAGCAAACTCTAGCTGAAACACAGTAATTTGCTAAAATTAAGGCATCTTCTTTCCCATTTGTGGCTGCTCTGCTCTATTTCTCAGTTGCCTTCAGCTGTCTCCTTCTCAATGAAAGTGCTGATTGCTGCCTTAGGCTCCCAGTGTTCACTGGTTCCAAAACCACTTTCAGATCCTCACATCTGCTTAGAGCCATCAAAGACTCTTTCTTCCCTGGATAAGCAAACTCTGACCACCCAGGCCCTAGGAAAATACAATTTGCCACACCAGAGGGGGTCAGGGATACTATGCTGCCTCTGGCATAAAATTGGACATGACAAGGGGGCCCTGTCAACATATGTTCTGCAAAAGGAAGTAGTATCCATCTGCAGAGAAAACAGCTGTCTTCTGTTCACGATGGTTATTGGCTTATCCGCAGAAACAAACTCTTGATTGCTGCTGTGCTTCTTCCTAGTTTCAGGAAGAAACACACCAGCAAAACGTGACCCTTGATACTTTTAAATACTTTAGAATAAAAAGCTGGCCAATGAGCAGCTGGAAGTTGTTGGGTTTTTTCTTTTAATTTTTCTAACTGAGAGATCCAAAGAGGAAATTTGTCCTCTTTTCCACAGCACACAGCTCCATGGACCCAGTCTGGGCCTTGGAGAAATCAGGATTGAATGGAATCACAATCTCCATCACTCACTAGCTGCATGTCTTCACATGCTACTAGTTTTCTCTGATCCTCAGTTCACTCACCTTTAAAAGGGAATTAATACCCAACTTACAGAATTGTTGGGAGGATAAGAGAGGATGATGCATATAAAACACCAGTTAGGGTGAAAAGGGATACACAAATGATTGCTCTTGGTACAGAGGGTGGAGCTATCTTTCCTCCCTTATGAGAAAGGCCTTAAAGAAATGTATTCCTGTCCCTCCATCTGTCAAATTGGATCTCAAACCCTCCACCCCTTTGTCATCTTCCCTCCTCTTCTCCCCTTTATACCATCTCTGCTACAAATTGGACAGGTTTTGCAGAGGTGAGGACTGGGCATGGCAACAAACTGTTTGCAAGGTAATACAGGTGAGTGCAGGTTTGATGTCATTAGATGTTTTATGCTTATCAGTGAACTTGAATTAGGAAAAAAATAACTTAAACCAAGCACTGGAAAATATTATACTATAACCAATGTGAGTCATTGAAAGAGTTCTCAGGTGCCAGATAAACGTATCTATGTTTATATTATGGTTTGCCCGAAGCTGCTCTACGCAAAAGTATAAACTTTAACAACTAGGTTGTATTATAGACCTGAAAAAGATTCTTCAGGCTAAGGACAAATGATCCCCTCTAATTATGCCTTCCTTGCTGTGAGCGCTTTGGACCTGTGTTTACTCTCCCCGTCTCCCTGTAGCGTGTGGACCGAGGAATCTCAATGCACCTTGCTGAATGTGTCCATCACGGAAACATTTAATTGCTCCTTCAGCTGTGGCCCGGACTGCTTGAAACTCTCTCAGTACCCCTGCCTCCAGGTGTACGTCAACCTGACTTCTTCAGGCGAAAAGCTCCTTCTCTACCACACCGAAGAGACGATGAAAATCAATCAGAAGGTAGGTCTCCCCCGCAGAGCTCCCACACCCAGCTCCCCTCTCTGAAGACCCCTGTGTCAGCATTTCAAAGGAAAGCACCACCAGGGAGCAGGCCCTGCCTCATCTGTAAACAGAACTCACTATTTGACTCTGGCCTGGGAAACATTTATTTTCTGTGCACGTTGTGGACAAATCATTCCCCCATGCTGTGGTAGTGCAGATTTACCCTTTCCTTCCGTTTCGAAGAGAAAACCTCCTAGCCTTATTTATATACAACCTGACTGAGTCTTTCAAAGCAAACATGTAGCTCAGTCAGTTATACTGGCCAGAAAACCAGCTATTTATCATATACCTGGGAGCCATGAGGTAGAGCTGTGCGTATTTGGCTTTTCCACAGTCATTGTTACTGAGTCCTGTGGTCTTGGTGATGTAACAACTCTGAGCCTCAGCTTCCTTATCTCTGAAAGGGTAAAGACAATGGTCATCTTCAAGGTCATTGTGAGGGTTAGAGGAGAGGGTGTAAGGTGCTGAGAGGAGCACGGTGCCTGGCACAGAGCAGACCTTCGATCCAGGATCACAGTGTGTGCGCCTGTGTGTCTTTCTCCATGTATGTTATATCCATAGGGGCTGCATTTTCCAGCCCTGACAGGTTCACGTTCACAGGGTGGGTGCTCCACAAATCCGTATTATATTAAAGCGGCACATAAAATTTGTAGTTCTAAGGTCTGGGATAACCAGTGAAGCGCCATTACCAGTTTGAAATTAAACATATTTAGTTTGGGGTGTATGGTAGTAATTCAGAGGCCAGAGTCCTCTCCTATGCGAAAACAACCCAAAACCTTTCCAGTAGAATAATTGGCCCTCATGACCCAGACACTGCCTGCCCTCAAGAACTCTTGTCCTTCTTGTCAAAGCTTTTCATTACAATTACCAGCACTTAAATGGTATAGATTGTATGTATTGGAGCTTTGAAGCTTAATACTCTAACATAAGCTTTTTATTTTGTGACATATTGGCACAAAGGAAGGAAGGAAACCTACATTTTGTTTTTCTTGCAATCACTTAAAAGAATGCTTGCAAATATCTCTGAGGATTCAACATAATGAATATTTCAGGGAGTGTCTTTTGAAGATCTCTACTCTGATTTCCTTTGTTTGTGGTAGCCACAAACAATACCAGTCCTCGCTGTGTTCTGCAAATCTTTAAAGCTCAGCTCTCCCACAAAGCGTGTTTTTCAACATCTTCCCTCAAGTCAGATTTCTAAATCAAAGCTGACCTGTAACGACGAAGGCCTATAAAACTTTCAAATCTTCGTGGAATTGTAAATTGGCCAAAGTTGAAAAAGCATGAAAAAGGTGGGACATCATTCCATTTCCTTGTTTTGACATTTTATCACTACAGCCCTGCGAATGCATAAACACGGCTATAAACAGGAATTGTACCTACCATAGAAAGTCTCAGTTAAAAATTTAGGACCAGTATCTTGTCTGCTGTCAGCATGGTAGTAGGTCATTTGGTTGTTGTTTGCCCCATTACCTTGTTGTTGTTTTTTATTGTGAATTACAGCACATATGTAGAAATATGCAAGAAGTGAAAGTATACAGCTCAAGCATTTATTACAGATATCCCCATGTAACTACCACAAATGTAAAGAAACAAAGTATCTCCTGCACACAAAAACACCTCATGCCTCCTCTCAACAACTATCGGCTCTGCCCCCTGCCAAAGATAACTGCTGTCCTGATATTATGGCAATTACTTTCTTATTTTTTTTTGTAGTTTTAATACCTAAGTATATATCCCTACACACTGAACTTTAGTTTTGCCTGGTTTTTAAATATGATGTAAATTGAATCATACAGAATATTTCTCTTTGTGCCTGGCTTCCTTCATATAACATTATGTTTGTGAGAGTCATTTCATTTGGTGGTAGTTCATTCACTTTTACTAAAGTATTATAGCCCATGGTATGAACATGCCAATTTATTTACTCATTCTACTGTTGATGGAAATTTTGAGTTTTCTACAGTTTGGGACCATTACTACTAATTCATCTAGGTATATTTTCATATATGTCTCTCAGTGCACAAGCACACACATTTCTGTCAGCTATAAACCAGGGAATGGGATATCCAGATCGTAGAGTATACTAATCTTAGTTTAGGAGATAATGCCAAATGGTTTGCCAAAGTGCCTCTGACCAACCCTCTGGGTATGAGAGTGTTTATTGCTCCAAATCCTCACCAACACTTGGTATCATACGTCATTTTAATTTTAGCTAATATGGCAATATTTCCTTTGGTTCTCGTGACTCAAGTGCCTGTTCATTTACTTACTGGCCATTTGGATATCCTCTTTTGTACAATATCTGTTAAAACCCCTGTCCCCTTTTTCTATTGGAGTGTTTCTTCTTCACATTCATTCTAGAAAGTCTTTGAATCTAGATATTACCTCCATTGGTTAATATGTCTTGCAAATATATTCTCCCATTATGTGGCTTTCTCACTCTCTTCATGATGTCTTTGAAAGAAGGAAGTTTATCATTTTAATACAGCCAAATGTTATATTTTTCCGTGTGTTATTTTTGTGCATGTGAGCATCCTATTTAAAGTGTCTACCTACCCTGAGGTCATGAAGTCATTCTCCTAAGTTATCTTCTATAACATATGCTTTCTCTTTTCACACTTAGAGTTGACTAGCCTGGGATTGATACTTATGTAGAAGTCAAGTTTCTGGGTTCCTTTCTTTTTCTTTTCTTTTTTTATGACATCCATATGCCCAAATCCATTATTGAACAGATCACTCTTTCCTTACCTCATTGATTATTTTTATAATCCCATTTCCCCTTCTATTTTCTTGAAAGTTATCTATTCTATTGCTATTATTTTAGTGTTAGCCTACAAATTACAACTTGCAATCTTGACTAATCAAGAACAATAAAAAATTTCATTCACTGAGGATAAAATTCTAAGTTTGTCATTATTTTGTTTCTGCACGTTGAAAACATGCCATTCTCTTTTGGTGAGCATTTTTTCCTATTTAGAAATCAGCTTTAAGCTAGTTGCTGCTTCCTTAAAGGTAATCTTCATCTGTTTTAAAGATTGTTTTCTTTAGTTTCCTGAAATGTAATTATTATTTGCCAAAGTGCACATTTATTTTTATTTAGCTTAATGTTCTCGGGGTTTCTTTTCCTGTATCTTGAGATTCTTTGTCAATTTTAGATAGTTTTTCATCATTATCACATCAAATACTATCTCTGCTCTTATTCTCTCCCATTTCTTCTGCTTAAAATTCAAATTGGTCATTTGTTAGGTTTTCTCAATGTATCCTCTGTGTGTTTTCTCTTTTTTTATTTTCCCTCTTTTTGTCTCTCTAAGCTTCATTCTGGACATTGACCTATCTTCTCATTTGTACGTCTTTCCTTAGCTCTGATTAATCTACTGTTAAATCCACCCTTTGAGTTCTTAATTTCTCTTACTGTAGTTTTTATACATAAAACACCCATTTGGGTCTTATTTTATAACTAGAGGCCCATTGCATGAAGATTCGTACAAGAATAGGCCTTCCTTCCTCTGGCTACCAACACTGGTTTTCCTCTGGCACCTGGGACCCGAGCCTTCACTCCTGCCACCACCTTCAGTCTTTGCTCTGACCAGAGTACCACTCCTATTGCTCCCTCTGCCCACCCTCCTCATAGCAGGCATCCTGCCCTGCCCAGCTGCTCCACAACTGCATATGCAAATTAATCTGTCATCTTTGCTGGATTAATTTGCATATTCACTCCTGGTTGGCTAGTATGTGTATTGTGGAGGTATGGTCAATTTGCATATTTCTCTTTTATTAGTGTACATTTTTACTTTTCTGTAATATTCTAATTCTTATCTTTTAAATCCTTTGACATAAAAAAGTAAATTGTAGTTATTTTAAAGTTTATTTTGATGATTTCAATATCTGAAGCCCCTATGTGCCTATTCTTGTCTCTTGAGATTTTTTTTCCATGTTGTGTAATATCTGGTTAATTTTTATTAGGTTTCAAACATCATATTTTAAATTACTATAATAATAATTTAATCCTAGAATAATGTCATATTTTCCAAAACTTATTTCCATTTGCCTCTGCCAAGCCTCTGAGGAGATTAGCCATTAATAATCATCTCATTCTGAATTCAAAAATTGAAACATTCAAGTCTGAACTGAAGTCCCCTGTAAGGACCTGTTTGCTTCAGGCTTACCATTACTCCTATGATGTAGCCCTTAAGAGTTCCAACACAAAGTGAATGAGGGGAAGTCATCAGGGGCCCCATTTGATAAGCCCTCACTCTGCAAGGCTGTCAGAAATAGCATTCAGCCTTCCAGGCTCTCGGCCCTCTCCTGGAATCAACAGATGCTCTCAGGGGAACGGTGGCACCAAACAATGACTCCCCTCTCTGGCCTGGTAGTTCATCACTCTCTGGATAGCTATCCTCTTACCTTAATCAGAAACATAGCTCAACCAGAATGGCTCAGAGATTGAGCATTGACTTATGGACCTGGAGGTCATGGTTCAGTTCCTGGGTTGTGGGCTCAATCCCAGTGTGGGCCATGCAGGAGGCAGCCAATGATTCTCTCTCATCATTGATGTTTCTATCTTGCTCTCCCTCCCCCTTTCTCTCTAAAATCAATAAAAATATATTTTTTAAAATTCAGGAACATTTACATTGATCAGGGCATTAGACCATGATCTTAGTCCAGCATGAAAAATATTTAGGATATTTCTGGAAGTGGGGGATAAAAATACTCTTTATGTGGATCTCTTCTTCCTATTACCCTTCCCCAAGCTCACTAAAAATAATAGCCTTCCCCCTAGTTACCAAAAATGGTATTTTTATTCAGATACATAAGGCACTGCTGACAATGTTTGATTTGAGACAACACGAGGCAGGACATCAAGCAAGCAAGTTGTCATTATCTTTGTAGAAAATATCCAAAGAATTTTATTTTTAAATTTTTACACTCTCTCATATATCCCTTTTCCTTGGCCTGCAAACACAGTGCCCAGCCTTTCCTCAACATTACAGCTAAAGCTGCTTAAGCTGATACAATGGCTCCTCTTGTGAAGCAATTACCTGCTTAACAGTCTCTGGGAGCTACAAGTGGGCTCAAGGTTCCTGTCTCCCCTGGTCACAAGGTGCCACTGGAATCTTAAATGGTGGCTAAGTGTTAATTCACTGCAGTTGTTGAATTTCTCAGTGCTTTGGGAGTTTAAACATTTCTACCCACCAGGGATTCTTAAAACATAACCACCTGGTTTGAAAGTAAATTTAAAGTGAATTTTGGTGCAAAACAAAAAAATATAACCATTTTTTTTATGTGGCATAATACCATATATATGGTATTTTATCTATCATGGAGAAGATAGCTATTTTTGATGGAGAATAAGTTCCATAAATTAACCAGTTATTTAACACTCCAAACTCAGTGTCACCCCTCACTTTGTCACCCATTCTGAAACCTTCTGGGCTCAATGCTGAGAATATGCATATCTAGAGCAGGGTTTCTCAACCTCAACACTATTGCCATTTGGGCTGGAATAAATCTTTGTTTTCTGTGAAGGTGAGTGGGGGCCTGTCCTGTATGCTATAGAATGTTTAGAGCATATCTTGCCTCTACCTACTAGATCCCTAGTATCCTCCTCCCTCCAGTTATGGCAACTAAAAATATATCCACCCCAAATACTGCTCTAGATTGTATTTCACTTACAGCTTGGATGCTGTGAGATTGTGGAATCTTAAGCAAACCTTGTACTCATTGAGTTCCCCTGTACAGCATTAGTAGGTAAGGGGAGAAGGGAAGAAAATTAAGTGGAGTTGAGAGTCTTACTGTGAAAAAACAAGGACCCAACGTTTATTAAGTGTCCACCTACGAATCTAATCCCAGCACTGTGCTAAGAACTTTCTAAAAATTATCTCATTTAATCCTGATTAAATCCCTACTTCTAAAGATTTTATCAAGAGCTCAAAAAGTGCCAGGTGCAATATAGTACTCAATATTTTACATGAAGCTCATTTATTTAATTTCAGCAGAAATCCCAAGTATTAAGCACCACTATTACTTCCACTTCACAATAATGAAGCTGAGCTCAGAAAATGAAATAATTTTCCCAAAGTCACACATTGACTAACTAGGTCTGAATTAAAAATCTAAGTCTCTTTACCTCATCATACTATCTCTTAAAGAGAAAATATTAGAGCATTCTCTTGAGAAAGGAAAGATAAGAGTTCTGAAAAATCTAAATTCCTTAAAATATTTATCTTTCTAATAGCATATTTTAGTGAACAGCTGAAATTTCATGTTATTCCATCATATCCTGGAGGTACTAAAGTAAAAGGCCATGAGCAAAGTATAGAATTATCTGTGATCCATAGGGAAGGTCAGGGCTGTATATTTAGTACCAGTTTACAGAGGGTGAATATTAAACAGATATAAGTGCAACATGATAGGTGGGGGAGAGAGAAGCCTGCTGGAAATTTGACATATGGCATCCTCAAAGCTAGCACCTTAAGTTTAGGGATATTTATTAGGCATTTGCTGAAACTGCAATGGACCAAAGATTCAGAAATGCTTTGGTTATTAATGGAGTTCAGTCACTGCTCACCAAAACTGAATTCTGGAACAGCTAATGTACCTTTACGCATAAATGAAAGGAGAAATGTGCCTAAAGGAGGCTCATACTGAGCATCAAGAAAAGAAGCATGGAGAAAGAACCTACTCCTTTCCAATTTCCAAGAAAGGGGAACCTGGTGAAGAGCAAAGTCAGTTGACATATCTGACTTACTCTCAGCCTAATTAGAGATGTCATGGGTCTGGGAGCTCCATAGATTAATGCTCTGGGAATTGACTAATCCCAAGGCTCTACACAGCTTCTCTTTCGTTAGTGGATTTCCTGGGTCTCATAAGTATCTTCTCTATTCCAAATCAAGCAGAAATGCTGTCAGAAATGTGAACGCTTAGGAAGCACAAAAAGGAAAAATCCTCTCTTGGGAGGAACCTGTCTCGAAACTGAAAGAAACAGGTACATAGCAGAGTGTGAATCCTATTTTCCTCTCACCTACCAAACACTCATGCAGTACTGCTTGTCAAAATCAAGCAGACACTAGAAGTACAAACTAACAAGTGTAAACTAAATTTTGCAGGATTCACTTTCTTACAGAGTAGGAAGTCTTAAAAGGAAAAGAACATAGGATCCCCATTTACCCTCTCAGCTCCTCTGTCCATCATTAATATTCAAAAAACTTAAAAGACCAAAATGTGCTGGGAAGCCAGAGTAGCCCAAGGCTGCCAGCTGGTGACCTCTATCTATGTTCTTTATTTTTTTTATATATATTTTATTGATTTTTTACAGAGAGGAAGGGAGAAGGATAGAGAGTTAGAAACATCATGAAAGAGAAACATTGATCAGCTGCCTCTTGCACGCCCCCTACTAGGGATGTGTCCGCAACCAAGGTACATGCCCTTTACCAAATCAAATCTGGGATCTTTCAGACCGACCTGAGCCAAACCAGTTTCAGCTATCAACATTCTTTACATGTAGGGATGATTTTTTTCCTCTGGCACAGAACACAAATCCTGACACATCACACATGCTTAATAAACATGTGCACAATATTTGTTGTTTGAGGACACTAGAAAAAGTTCCATCTGACTTTGGAAGCAAGAAAATATTTTCTTAAATTGATTTTAGAAGTGAGAGGGAGAGAGAGAGGAATATCAATGTGAGAGAGAGACATAGATTGGCTGCCTCCTATACATCCCCTGACCAGGAAATCAAACCCACAACCTAGGGATGTGTCCTGACTGGGAATCAAACCCATAACCTTCAGGAGCATGTAACAACACTCCAAACAACTGAGCTACATGCACCAGGGCAAGAACCAAGAATATTCATGTTTGACACGAGCAATGTAGTTTTTTGTTGTCGTTTTCATTTTTATTTCCTAGATATTGTGGACTAGAATGTCCTGGCTACTAAAGAGTTCTCAGAAGAAATTTAAAGCCCACCTCTGTAAAAGGGTATACTCTTTACTGAGAACTTTAATTTCATTTTTGGTGACATTTATTTTCATCCGCCACCCTTCCTTGTTTGTGTACTTTTCCGGTTTTCTATTAATTGATCTACCTTATATTGTTTGTTTGTTTGTTAGTTTGTTTCTAATCATCACCTGAGGGTATGTTTTTATTAATTAAGAGAGAGAGAGAGATGTGAGAAACATCAATCAGTTGCCTAACATAAGTGCCCAGAGCAGGAACCCAACACTAAACCTAGGTATGTGTCCTGACCTGGAATCAAATCTGCAATCTTTCTGGTGTGCAGGACAATGCTCAACCAACTGAACCACCAGCCAGGGCATGTTTATGTTTTTGATGCCTATGCCTAGCACACCCCCTGGCACATTGGAGACAATAGCGATTGGATTTTACTAGCATCTAACCCTTCTGAAATAAAAGAACAAGCCCCTCCCCTAAGATGATCCTAAGAATTGATCGTTCCCTTCCTATCATTATATGGAAAAGGAGGCTGACAGGTGAGGTTATTCAGCCAAATACCCCCCTCTGCCTGGCCCCCACTCCTCCCCACATCCTTTATTTTCAGGTGAAGGTCTGTCACTTTCGGCTTCACACAGGCCTACAAATAATGTCTAAGCAAAGCTCAAGAGGTAGTTTCTCAAAAGTTCTTTCATGAAACTAAAAATAACTCTACTGGTGTAAAAGATTTTAGAAATGAGCCCAAGAAAAAAAAATGTTCGATGACTTTCCGAAGAACTGGGGAGAAGATGCAATTGCTGGACCTTTGTTGCCATGTCAGGAAAGGAAGTCAGGGATAGGTGACAGGAGCCAGGTGTCCTCATCTGGGAGAGGAAAGGTCATGTTGTGGGGCCATCTCTGTGGGGTCAGTACTAAAGAGAATTTATGGGATTTGGGAAAGCAGAAAAGTTTATTAACAAAATTCAGGATGAAGAGAGAAATCTGCTGCCAAATGGCTTCCTCAGAGGTTTGCTATATATATATTAACATACTAGAGGCCAGGTTCACGAATTCATGCATGGGTGGAGTCCAGCCGCCCACCCTGATGGGGACTGATCAACTGGGTGACAGGAGGGAAGGGCCATGGGTGGTTGGTCAGCTGGCCCTGCCCCTGATCACCCATCCCCTCCCCACATTGGGGACAGGGACAGCTAGGGGTTGGGGGAGAGGAATCGCTTGGCTTTTATATGTATATAGATTTGGATTAGTACTTATGTGTCCTGTATATATAAAATTATTATTCATATGTTGCTTGGTATTATATATCACACATTATATATTATCCTATCCCACTCCTCCCACTAAAAATATAAAAGGATCTAAAATCCCTAGCCAGTTTGGCTCAGTGGATAGAACACTGGCCTGTTTACTGAAGGGTCCCAGGTTTGATTCTGGTCAGGGTTTTGCGCTCTATCCCCAGTAGGAGTTGTGCCAATGATTTTCTCTCATTGATATTTCTATCTCTTCTTCTCCCTTCCTTTCTGAAATCAATAAATATATATAATACAATAAAACTGCCAAGATTTTTATCTTTTCAGTCCACATTACATTTTTCCAACTAAGTATATATCACTCCATATAGTTTTCATTTGTTAAAAAAAACATTTTATGTAATCTAACCAAGCACATCAAATTATCCTTGAAACGTATGATGAAATCATAAAATCACTAAATCTTCACCACAATTTTATATCAGCCTCAGAAACATACACATGGCTATAGTGTGAGACACATAAACAGAGACCTAGAATTTGAATACTATATATGACTCAGCATAATGTCAAATCTCCTCGGACACAAAAACAAGGAGTATGAGACAAGAGCCATCCAACAGAACTGCTCCTGTAAAACCATATAATTAGGAGTTTTGCCCTCCTTAGAGTTTTCATCATTTAATACGGGTGCTTGGTTAAAGACTTGAGATCACGTGGAGAGTGTGATATCCCAATAAGAAAATACATTAGGGAAAATTCAATGAGGCTTTTAATATTCATCATTTAATCTTCACAGAAACCCTGCCAGGAAGGCTCCGTTAACCTCGTTAGATAAAGAAGCTGATTCTGAGGAGCCAAGTAGCTCACTTATAAAAACACAGTACCCAGATCTCTTGAACACAACTCAGGGAGGGGACCGTCAGACCACATGGTATGTTCATTTTCACAACAGAGATCTGTATAATAAAAGTAAAGGAATAAGAAAAGTAAAGGGATGAATGGGGTAGAGTTTTCAGGGATCAGTAACAGACTTAGTGGGAGCTGATTTATGTGTGTTAAAAGGTGGCAGGTGGCAAGGCTAAAAAAGTTAAAAACACCTGGGCAAAAGGAATCGTTGCTTCACCATCAATGTGAAGCTGCACTTGTATGTACCACTGGCACCAGGACCCAAGTGCAATCAGGTATGGAATATGCCTCATTTAGCCACTCCAAATGTGTACATTGGAGACCCTATAACAAGCAGCCTCAAAAGTATGACCTTGCTAGATGGTCTCAAAAGTAATTTATATCCCATTTTATTTGAAGAATCCTATCTAGTGCCAGAATTATTGTCATTTGGCTGACAAACGCTTCTTGAAAAATATTTTAAAGCCACATCAATTCATGAGAGCATAAGAAAAGAAAAACCTCCATTTTTAATAGAATGCCATTTTTATTAAGATCCTTTCAATAACTTAGTACTCTTAGCTACTGAATCTACTATTATAAACGGTCTTGGCACAAAAATATACAGAAGCCAGATGCATTCAGAATCAAAATCCACTCTCTTTGAATTCAACCACAAATGGCTTGTCTGTGATTTTTTTTAATATTTTGCTTCCAAAAACATTTTTAAATTTTTTAAAGGCATGATGGCTGAACTGAAGAAGGAAAGGCAATGTATCTGTTTATTGCCTTCAATTTTTTTGATCCAGAATGCATCCTGCTGGTATTTTGCTTCATGGTAGTTATAGGCAAATTTGCTTCATGGTAGTTATAGGTAAATTTTTGTACTAAATTATAACTCACTGAGAAACTGTGCTTTCCTGAAGATACTTTCAGACCTTTAACGCTGTGCTAGTATCAGCTTCTGCTGTGCTTACATTTATGAGCATACTCACATTTATTCTTAGCTGATTAGATTTGAAGCTGCTAACCAGCTCTTGTTATGAAAACATTACTTTAAGCCTGGTTTACGATAAAAGCTAGCATATTTATCCTCCATTCTTAACTAATCGAAGAATCTTCCTGCTGTCAAATAATCCAAAGATTATAGCACAGCCAACAAAGCAAGATGCCACTGTAGCCACTAATAACATCAGAGGAAAGAGTGGCTGGGCCAAACATACTCCACTAGCAAAAGGCACTCCATTTATTTTACAGTTGTTTCCTGTGAAATCTGCAGGTCAAAATGGTGCAGTTCCAGAATCCTACCGGAAGCTCCCCTGGGTGTACCTCGGTATTCTCCAACAGCCCATCTCATCCGTGTGTCTCAGAGTCACGCTGATTTGTGCACTGCACAACCCCAGGAGCGTCAGTCACATTGCAAAAGTCATAGATGTGATTATTTATAACAACTAATAAATTGGTAAAGAATAGTGAGATTGGTGAGGTGGTTTTTTGTTGTTTTCCTTTTCATAAAATCAGTATTATGACTGTTTTTCAACAGAAAAATAACAATTTTGAAGAGAGGGCATAGTTTGTTAAATCACACCAAAACACTGGATGAGCAGTGATCTTGTCAATTTAATTCAGATAAATCAGTTAAATTATTGGATAATGAATATAACAAGAGACAGGGATTTTTCTTATTGAGATAAATCTTACCAAAGGGAGGGTAAAGAGTTAACCAAGGATTCACACATCTTCCAGAAAAGTGACTTAAATCACTTTTTTCCTAGCTTTTTAAAAAGTTAGATTCATTGTTTTGAGTTTTGTCACTGCCCATTTACCAACCCAGGAAAGAGGGTCACAGAGATTTTATTTCCTCAGAGACTGCTTTATAATAAGGAACGTGTGTTAAAAAATACATCCAATAAATTATAATTTTAAAAAACTACCAAGTTTATTAATACCATCTATATTCAGAAGAGAGAGAGATGAAAAAAGAGAAAGGAAGACAAGAAGAGGGACTGGAGAGGAAAATTAAAGCAAGGTAAGGGAAGTGGCGGGCAAGAAAGAAAAGAGATGCAAAGAAAGAATCAAATCAAACATATAAGTATATAGAAAGGAAGAAAGGAGAAACATATAGTACAAGAGATACAGTAAGAAAGAAAGAAGGGGAAAGTTCAAAGGAAAAATACTATAAGTTCTCAGGTGGGTGCTGGTTGAAAAGGAAACTGATTTGGTACTGTTTTAATTTTTCTAGGTTTATGGGAAAAATTACTTTATTATGCTAATTGGGCATAAAACATTCATCAGAGCTCTTTATTCAATATCCCTATACTTTCCGATATTCTTTGTCAGCAATTCACCAGGGGTATAACTGTTGGGTATTTGTCTTTTAACTACGATAGTAAGGTGAACAAGGTGGCTTGGTTTAATTTAGCCAAAAAGATAAAAGAAACTACTTTCCCTAAAAGAACTGGTAGCTTTTGATGTTACACAGACAGCTGTGGACAGACAAAAGACAAAAGGTTGATATTCTGATCCCATGGAAAAGTTTGTCCATAGGGAATAATTAATACCCACTATGCTTAGCTATGACAAAAAGAATCCATTGATGTCATCCAGTTTAATCAATATTTAAACTTATATGGGTGGGCTATCAAAGTACACCTTGGAAGGATCCTTGAAAACATTGTTTCAATTAATGTGTGCATTCATAGGGTTCCTGGAGGCACTAGTTTGAATATGAAAAGAGTAACCATCATGGTTATTTCAAAGATCATTAGGTTGGCCTCAGAATCCGCCTGTACTGGACACAGGCAGACACACACACACACACACACACACACACACACACACACACACACATACACACACACAGTATCTTTTGGTGACAATTTATCTCATTTTCTACAGTGCTCCTATATACCTAAATGTGGAAAAAATTTTGAAGAATCCATGTCCATGGTGAGTGTTGTGATGGAAAACTTCAGGAAGTACCAACACTTTTCCTGTTATTCCGACCCAGAAGGAAACCAGAAGAGCGTCATCCTAACCAAACTCTACAGTTCCAATGTGCTGTTCCACTCACTCTTCTGGCCAACGTGTATGATGGCTGGGGGCGTGGTGATCGTTGCCATGGTGAAGCTCACACAGTACCTCTCCCTGCTCTGTGACAGGATCCAACGGATCAATAGATAAAGGCAAAATGGATGAAATCGTTTTCTTTAGAGCTCAAATACTGTTTTCTTTCATTCTTCACCAAAGAACCTTAAGTTTGTAATGTGCAGTCTATTATGAGTTCCTTAATATATTCTTATACATAGAGCAATAATGCAAAAGCTGTTGTATATGCAAACATGACGTCTTTATTATTCAGGAGAAGAAATACTGTTTTGTGTTGGTTGGTTGTTTTCATAATCATGTTTCGATGCGGAACAAGTGCTTCCTTCTCTCATTCCACCAAAATAGGGCTCAGTTATCCATTTGCCAAGGTTTGCGGAGGAATGTAGACAATATCAATGTGATCAGGTCTGTGTTGAAGACATTTCTGCAATATTTTTCATCAGTCATTGTTTACTAGAGCTGCAGCCAAAAATGCTGTTTTTTCTTTTCTTATTTTGAACTGAGCCCCACAGCAAGTGAAGGGACCAGATTTCCTAAAAGATGTTAACACATTTTTCCTGTGTTTCTACCATATCACTGTAAAGGAGGGGGGGAGACCCAGCCAGCTATTTTCCTGTTATTACTTTCTATTCATAACTTCAGATTTTCAAACTAATTTCCAAAAAAAATGAAAGCTGTTTTTGTTCACTAGTTCTATAACCATTTCCTGTGACTTAAGTAAAAAAATGAACAGAGCCCCTTTCCATGTAAGACCCTGCTACTGTGTGAGGGGATGACACTTACAGGAGTCTCGTTACCTGTGAACTGACTGAATGTGGAGTAGATGCCCTTTTCCAATCCAGGAAAATCTATGTTATCAAGATACTTGTGTGAAAATCTTTCTTCCATTTCAATTGAACTGTTAGATGGTAAAATTAAGATCCTACTTGCTGGTCAAGACTAGTGGACTTATTTCAATGGGTAGATCTATTGTGGCAAATGAACAAGCTGGAATATTGCTCTTTGGGAATTTATGTTTAAGTCAATGAGTGCGTAGTTTCTCTCTTTCTAACATGTGTCCCCTATTGGGATTTTAAAAGTTGTGTGCGCAGAATATTTGTCTCCTCTACATGTTTTATTTTTCTATTTACAATTGCCTTTTTTGTTGCTAGATTTTATACACAAAACAAACCCTTTTTCCTAACACACACTTGAACTGAATAACAGATTTAAAGAAAGCCTTTGTTCACATTTCCATTTACTTATTGTGGTTGGGGGTGGAGGGAGGGATGAGGGATTGGTTTTAAACAAAAACATTCCATCTTTGATTTAACATCAATATCAAAAGACGAAGACAAACATCTATCTTTCTCATCTATATTTAAATACCTTTTTGTAATGTAGTTTTCTAGGTGTTGCAAAATTTTACAAATTGTATCTGTGAAATGAATGGTGAAACTAATCTGATGAAGTGAAAGTATTCTGCAATATTGTAATTCATAGTTTGACTTTTCATAAGCAAATAAACCCTTAAGGTATAATCAGGACTTCAAATGTGTAATTAAAATTTACGGGGAAAAATCCATCACATCAGCAAGATATCAATACCTCTTGCATTCTATGCTGACAGGACGTGGTAATCCAAAAACCCATGATTCACTATGTTCAAAGGTATTTAAAGAAATTATAAAGAAAGTTTCTTTTGTAACACCCAAGCACTTACACATGTAATATTATGAATATTTGAAAAATACTATGAAAAACTCAATTCCTACTACACTTTAAAAACATAATTCTGGCCCAGCTGCAATTGCTCAGTGGTTAATCATCAACCTATGAACCAGGAAGGCAGGGTTCAATT
>PVJN01045297.1:0-16956 GCA_004026805.1 Lasiurus borealis
GGGGGGGGGGGGGGGGGGGGGGGGGGGAAGACTGATGGAGAAAGCCCCCTAGGCCCTCAGAGAGAGGAGGTGACTTCCCCAGGCTTGTGGCAGGCAGAGGAGGAGGGCTGGAGTCTGGGTGCCACCTTCTGCCACGGTTCTGGCCAGTGTGTCTGTCTGTCTGTCCCAGCGGCGGCTAGAAAAAGGAGATCTGGGGGTGGCAAGTGGCTCCGGGGTCCAGGGCTCCAGGGCCCCAAGGCCTCGGGAAGGGCTGGAGCTGGTTGTTTGGCTGTGGGCTGTTTCTCTGCGGTTGCCCCTAGCAGTGGTTGTAAGCAATGACACCATCTTCCACAGCGCCGTATCGGCCAGCCGTCCCGGATCCGAGGCACCGGGAATCCACGGGTGATAACCCACAGCTCAGCCGGAAGGAAGCTGCTGTGGGGGTTGTGTCAGGTTTGCTTTTCACCGTAAGTGGAGCTTCACCAGAATCTCTCGCCCAAACATTTCAACAAGTCCCCTCCGGGGTGACGGTTGGGACAGAGACCGTGTCTGAGCCATCTTCACGTCCTGGCACAGGGACGGGCAAAGCTTAAGAAGCAGTAATATGCCTTGGTGAATGGTAATAACAGCACAGCATTTATGCGCCTCTTACTATGCGCCAGGCGTCACGCCTCCAACAGGCACAGTCACGGGTGGTCTCCAAGATAAGCCAGGCGGGGAGCACTGCTGTCATTATTCTCCTTTTTATAGATTAAAAGCCTGGGAAGCTCAGAGAGGGGAAGTCACTTGCCCGAGGTCACCCAGAAGCCAAGCTGAGATTGGAATCCAGGAATCCAGAACTCTCTGCCATAGAAAATCCATGCTTTCCTTACTACCTCCTCTTCCTGAGTGAGTCAGCAAGCGAATGGATGGATGGATGGATGGATGGATGGATGGATGGATGGATGGATGGATGGATGAAGAAAGCAACTGTGGTGCAGTGGAAAGAGCTGGATGTAGCTTCTAGTTCTAGTTCTGCTCCTGGCCAGCCAAGTGACCTTGGGTGAGTCCCTTCCCTTTGGCCCACCTCAGTTTCCGCATCTGTACAACAAGAGGGTTAGGCCGCCACCGATTGCCACGGGCTCCTGGGTTCTAACAGGCTGGCATCCCAGGGCAGCGGCAGCAAGGACAGAGATGATCTGCTCTACCACCTATTTCCTGGAACCGACCGTCCTCGCTCTTCATTGGTGGGGAGTGCCCAGCCTGGTGCCCCGGGCATCCCCAGTAAGTCCTGTGAGTGGATGAGGCAGCCCGCACTGCTCTGTGCCCCTGCTCAGGCACCCGCTGTCCCTGCAGGCTCTGTTTTGCCTCACAGATTTCTTTCCCCCGGATTCTTTCCTCAGTGAGACAGGAAGGCCAGTGAGAAACCTACTTTGCCCCACGAATCCTCCCCCCTACCCCCTCCCCCGGTCTCTGATTAAACCAGAAAAAAAGGTAAAAGCTTGCACCCAAAGATGGCTACCGTGGCATTATTTTAAAGAGCATCAAACTGATGGCTGCATCCCTAGTGTCCCACCAGATGGGGCAAGTGGAAGTCATGACACAGCCACTCCACCCCGTCGAAGAGGAAATGTCTTAAGACAAACGTGGGGGGAAAAAAAGAATTTAAAAAATTGTGCATTGAAACTTCCTAACAAAGATAATAATGAGTATCAGTCACTTCCTAAGTGTCAGGCATTGTCCAAGCAAAGGTCTAAGCATTTTGCACATATTAACTCGTAATAATCATGCCTTTTAAAGTAGGTCCTAATAGTATTGCCAGATGAGGAAACTGAGGCAGAGTCCAACCCAAGAGGTGGAGCTGAGATGGGAATTTGGGCAGGCTGGGCTCATGTGTCCTTAGCCACTACTTAACCGCAAAGCTGCGAACCTGATGACTGATTTCCCATGCTCTTATATATGGGTAATTTTTTCCTATTTTTCTAACCTATCCATATGATGGTTCTATTATTTTATGAAATTTTAAAAAGGCTTTAAAGGAAAGAAAAATAGTAAGCAGTCGACTGGATTATCATGAACCCTTGGTTTCAGCCAGGACTACAACTTCTTTGCTGTGGGGTCTTGGATGAGTCACTCTACCTCTCTCTGAGCTTTGTTTTCCTCTCTCCTCAAATGAGAGTTTCAAGTACCTAGGAAACTCCATCCAGCTTGTTCAACCGTCGGTGACTAGACTGGACTCTCCCCCACAGCCCTGTGCAAAAGACAGGCAACACAACGCTCACTCTCCTCATTTTACTGGTGGGGACACAGGCCAACGAACTGACCGGCCCTCGTTAAAACCTCACCCGCTCAGGGAGACCATTCCAGACTACCTCCTTTACCACGTCAAATCTTTTCATTCTATGCTCTCCTTGCAGCCCTGTGTTTTTCCTTCCAAGAACTTCTATTTCATTTCAGTCAAGAGTCAAACAAGGGTTCTGTGGCCACATACATTGGGAAAATATCAGATCAGACCAAGCTGAATCTCTCCAAGATGTCTTAGTGCCTGTATTAACGCTAATGTGCTTTACCTTTCAACACAGAGACACAGTGAACCTTTTAGTATTTCCCAAACTTATTTGGTCCCCAAGATCATTTAAAAATATTTTTATTACTATTAGATATGCCACGTGTAGAAAAATATGGAGATTAATCTTATCGCCAACTTAATGATTTCTATACCTTGTGGCACCTCTGTCTGCCCTCTGCAGTGTGCGCTCGCTCTCTGGGTCAACGCTGACTCCCGGTGCCGCCCGCCCACCCCATGGCAGAAGGCCAGGGTATTTGTTGAATAAGCAAGAGAACAGAGGAAAGCTAGCGTTCTCACCTCGAGTTCTCACACAGATTAATGATGACTAATTCCTCATCCCAAGGATGTTTTTAAACGGTTGTGGTGAACATATTTTCTTTCCAAGGCACACCAGGCACACCTAAGGAGACCTTCACCCATCCGAATCAATCAGCTCACCGTCCCCTTCCCAAGCTCAGGGCACCTTAACCTTCAGCCCGTGAGGCCCTCCCTCAGAGAGGTACCAATGTGCTGAGGGATGGGCTCCAAGCATTTGCAAAGCTTAATTTCTTTTTTTTTCTAATTGACTTTTATTTTTTCAGAGAGGAAGGGAGAGGGATAGAGAGTTAGAAACATCGATGAGAGAGAAAGATCCATCAGCCGCCTCCTGCACGCCCCTTACTGGGAATGTGCCCGCAACCAAGGTACATGCCCCTGACCGGAATCGAACCTGGGACCTTTTAGTCTGCAGGCCGACACTCGATCCACTGAGCCAAACCAGTTTCGGCAAAAGCTTAATTTCTTAATGGACGTCTGTCCAAGGGGCCGTTCTGCCTCTCAGTCACCTTGCCCACTGATGGAAAGTCAGCATTACTGTTGTTATGCTGCTAAAGATCACAAACTTGAGCCCTTTTTATGCACTTATGGCTGCCTTTTTATGCACAGATTCCTGCTTCCCCCTCCTCCTCTCTCCCTCATGTAGCGTGCTGCATTCTGCAGCCGGGTCCAGGTGCAGGGGTCACCGTCCTTGCACCGTGCTACAGTGGGAAGAGCTATGGGGCCAGACCCTGGCTGCATCACTTACTGTGAGACTTGGGCCAGGGGCCTTGCCTCTCTGAACTTCATTTCCTCATCTGCTAAGTGAAAATATTTTTTTAAATGTAAGAGAGGCTGGTAGACTGAAACCTGATAGGCCAATGTATATGAAGTTATGTGCAGAGTCCCTAACAGATATCCTATAATTTACACTTTATCTCATTTACTCCTTTTAACCACCTATTGAAGTACTATTATGACTCCATTTTATAGCTGAGGCCAGAGAGGTTAAGTCACTTGCTCAGAATCACTCAGAGAGTAAATGGAGAGCCGAGTCTAGATCTCACATCAGCTGACTCTGAATTTCTGCGGAGATAGTGCATCCCAGGACTACCATGCTGGGGATGCTTATGCATTACAGATGCAATAATACCGTTTCCCTGAAAGTAAGACATTCTCCCGAAAATAAGACCTACTTCCAGTTTTGCCTCTCGCTGTAATATAAGGCATCCCCCCAAAAATGAGACCTCCCCGGTAATAAGGCCTCCCCCAAACTTAAGGCCTCCCCGGAATAGAAGGCCCCCAAAACTACCATCAGGCGTCTGACTCCTGATTTAAAGAGACCTCGCACTGCCTGAACAGCTCCAGCTGCATTGCGGCCCATCCATGAGCTGGTTTGTGATGACAATGACTACTGTACTATATACAGGTAATAAATTTCCTTTTTTTTGTTCAACAATAAATTGTACCGTATTCTTCTTCATGGAAAAATAAGACATCCCCTGAAAATAAGCTCTAGCGCATCTTTGAAAGCAAAAATTAATATAAGACACTGTCTTATTTTCGGGGAAACAGCGTAGGCTGGAAACACACACAAACACACACACACACACACACACACACCGCCCACCTTTGGGAACACAGCTTCAACCTCATCCTGTCCCTGCCGTGCACTCTCTGAAGGGTTGAGGTGGGCCATAACCTGCAGAGGGCACCCAAGGCCTAGTACCATCATCCAACTGGTCAAGTGCTGAGGAGCCATTTCAAAGGCATCTACTTTATTTATACCAGCAGGCACCATGCTGGAGCTGTCCCACTCACCGCCTCAATCCTCAGATTCCAACTGTGATCACCTCCATTTCCCAGATAAGGCTCAGGGAGAAGTTCAAGCACCCAAACAAGACTGCTGGGAAGTCAGAAAGGATTTGAACCAAAGCCACCCCACCCGCTGCCTCCCCCAAATCTGTTCTCAGCCATCTCCACTAGCTGGCTCATCGGTAGGCAGCCTGGGAGAGTCCCACCCTGCCAGTACCTGGCTCCTGCCACTCAAGCACATCACCTCTGCTCGCTAGGTCCTCAGCTTCTGGTCTATAGCACGGGCAGGAGCACACTGAGGTAAGACAGAGGAGGGGATGAAAGATAATGCTTTGCAAACGACTGCCTAATCATCAACAGTTGTGCTGTTAGAGGATTTGGGGCAAGTGGAAATCATTTGGGCCTCAATGTTCTCCACTGAACAGTGGGGGAGGAGGGATCAAATCCCGACAGAAAGGATCCTATAGGCAAGTGCATTTCGCGGGCCTTTCAGCATTCCTTGCACACAGCAGAGCACATAAACATGTATTGATTAGTAGACACGCAATCACTATTAGCGTTTTTTCCCCTCAACTAGTTCTGAGTCCCCATGGTAGCAGTGGCATGCAGAGATGAGGTGGGGGGCCCTGGCTCAGGATTTGAGGGGTATAGGGGTTAGGGCAAGCATTCAGCCAGGTCTCTCAGGCGGGGAACCATTCCTCTCACATAGGATCAGGGGGAGGTCCCTCCCCTGGTCTCCCCCAGGACAACCCCCACAACGAATCACACTTGGATAAACTGACTGTGGGTCTGTCGCTACACCTCCTGGGTGATTTTCTCCAGGAGCCGGACTGTGGTTCATTCGCCTCCATATCCCCGAGGCCTGGTGCTGAGAGACATTCGGTCAGATGCAAGAATGAGAGATATAACAATGCCGAAAATCTAATCTGCTCCTAAACCACATACCCAAGCCTCCTGCCTCACCGAGGCCAGCGGAGACTAGTTCCTGCTGGTTCCAGACTCAGACCCAGCTATGGGCACGGACTCTGTTTCCTATAATCTGGGTAACAGAGGCATGTGCTCTGAGGCGCCCATTTTACAGATGAGGAAGCTACGGCTCAGAGAGGGTTAACGGATTTGTCCAAGACGCACACACACACAGTGAGTGGAGGAGCCCAACCAAACCCGGCTCTGCCTGATCCCAAGTCCCTGCTCCTTTCTTCCCAGCCTGCGCCCAGGGGTGGGCTCACACAACCGCCATCTACATAGCGGGGAGGGACAAAGTATTCAACTAACCAGAGCAAAGGCAGAGCTTCCGACCCGCAGACCAGATTCGTCCAGGCTGAGAAAGAGGCGCCAAGGAAGGTCCCTCCATCTAACCCCAACAAGGTCAAGCCCACGGGAGACAGAAGGGAGGGGCTCTGGGTGTCGGACTGGTGCAGCAACCTCCCGCCTGCCGTAAGCCCTGGCCAGAGAGACCCCCAGGCACAACGGCCCCCGCCGGAAAGGGCGCGGCGTGCCCGGAAAGCGCAGGGGTGGGGGTGGCAGCAGGCGGGCCCAGGGAGGCGCACCAGCACCCCATTGGCCGGCCGTCGCCTCCCTCCCGACGTCACCGAGCCGCAGAGACAAAGCTGCCCCAGACTCCCGGCTCGCCCGCCGGAGAACTGCAGATCCTCACCTACCACCCCGTCTCACCCCCAAACTGCCGCCATCACCCCCCAAAGGCGTTATTTTTCCTTTCTCCCTCCTGACTCGTTCGAAGGGAAACTGAGGGCGGCGGGCGCAGGCCTCCTGGTCCATTACCGTCACCCTCCTTCCCTCCGGGTCACCTCCCCCTGCCTCACCCCTCGATCCCTGGCGACCTGGGGCTGGAGGACGGGTCAGATTGGCCCGGACTCCAATCCCAGCACCGCCCGCCCCCTCCCCGCCAGGGCGAGACAGGGTCACCTCCTCTGTCAATGTTCCTATCCCAAAAGGTGCGATGCTCTCTTTTAACCGCACATTCGGCGGAATGCATTGGTTAGACCTGCTCTAAAGAGGCATACGCTCCCCCCACCTTCTTGTGTGAGTGGGGACACTGAAGTCCAGAGACCAGGACAGTCCTTCTTCCTGTCACTAGCAGTCAGTCGATGAACCCAGTGAACATTATCCTTTGCCACTACTCACTGGGCAGGTAAGGGCCAGCCCCTGTGGTAGGCATCATCTCAACAGCTCTTCCCATAAGCCTGCCTGCCGTGTAGATAATTTTTAGGATGTCCGTTTCGCATACGAGGAAATTGAGGTTCGGGGAGTTCAGTGACTTGCCCCATAAGCAAAAGGAGGAGCTGGAGGGTTAAGAAGGGGCGTCACCACTCTGAGTCACGCAGGAGCCTGGAACTGCCAACCTGGAGTTTTTAGCGTCTTGGGGATGATGGACAGACAGACCCTTTGAAAATCTGGGGAAGGCTCTGGAAAGCAACCTCACATAGTACATAGAATTGTACACCTGAACCCTATATAATTAGCCAATGTCACCCCCATAAATTCAATAAAAAAGGGAAGAAAGCACCCTCATTCTGCGGAGTTTCAGAGGTGCCCTGGACTTCCTCCCGCTCCCCGGGGGCAGACCCAGGAGGGGCCCCTGGCCTGCCCAGGGCACCTGCCCACTGCCACCTTCCTCACCCAGCCCTGCTTCTGGGAGAGTCTTAGGAACAACAAAGAGACAGAAGAAACATCTAGAAAAAAATGCCGGAAGAGAGAAACTAGAGCGAGCAAGAGAGGAGCAAGCAGCAGAAGGAATTAACGGCTAATAGTAGCTGCCTTGGATGGGCCTCCTGGGATGGGGGGCGGCGGGCGCTCTGGATTTATCTGAAACGTTTGAACCCTCTACAGTACAAACGTATAGGAGTGTCACTTCTCGAGTAATAAATAGCAAATGTGAATTGTTTACAAGAGAGAAAAGAGACTTGAGTGTGGAGAGAAAGAGGACAGAGGGACACACACACACACACACACACACACAGAAAACAACGGAGAGACAAACACTGAAGGAGAGAGAAGATGTAAAGTTAGAAAAACAAGATGGAACAGAGACGGACTGAAGAGAAGGGGAAAGAGAACGGAGGGAGGTAGACAACACAGAAAGGCAGGCGTAGGGGGAAGGTTCTCCCAAGGCCCAGAGCCCTGCTGTGTGTGGTTCGGCCCCAGGTCTCGGCAGGGCCCGGCACCCCACCCCCCACAACCCCAGTCCCCAGCTGACCTGGAGGACCCGCTTGGTGAGGCCAGTCTTTTGGGCGAGCTGCTTCAAGTCCTTGGCGTCGGGGTTGTGGTTAATGGCAAAGTAAGACTTCATGGTCCGAAGCTGGTGGTGCTTGAAGGAGGTGCGCATGCGCTTCGTCTTTTGGCTGCTCGGGTAGGGCTGGTCCCGGTCCAGGTGCTCGGCGTCGTTCTCGTTGCAGCTGAGCGCTACGGAGGGCGCAGAGGCGGCAGGTGAACCTCCTGACCCGCTCCTCCCACGCCTGCCCGTCCACCCCCGCCCCACCCACCGGCACCCGATGTTTCCAGCCCCGGGAGCACCCTGCGATCGAGACCTTATCCCCATTTCATAGACTTCTGGGGGGAATACGAGGCCAGGAGAGTGACCCGCCCACGGCCACTCAGCTGGGAAATGCTGATTCAAAACCAGCTCTGCGAGAATCCAAACCCCATGTGGAGCCACTGTGTTACAGTAATAATAATAATATGAATAACAGCCGAAACCAGTTTGGCTCAGTGGATAGAGTGTCGTCAGCCTGTGAACTGAAAGGTCCCAGGTTCGATTCCGGGCAAGGGCGTGTATCATGGCTGCGGGCACATCCCCAGTGGGGGGCGTGTGAGAGGCGGCTGATCCATGTCTCTCTCTCATCGATGTTTCTAACTCTCTATCCCTCTCCCACTCTGTAAAAAAAATCAATAAAACATATTTTAAAAATAATAGGAATAATAACAATGACTGTTATAACCTGTTGGTGACGTATTCAGCTCCAGAACTCCAGAGGATGTGCTAAAGGGCTTCATAGGCACATTTTCATTGAACCCTCAAAAACCCCATGAGCCAGGCGGTATTTTCCCCTTTTTTACTGACATTGAAACTGAGGGTCAGGAGGAAAAGTCACTTGATGAAGACCCAGCATCAGAGGGACTCGGAACCCAGGGTCTTCTTGTCCCCCTCCCCCCAGCACTTCCTAAGGAGGGGTTATCTCCGGTCTCCCCCAACCTGGAAGTTGCTAACTGGCACCTCTCCTCTGGTTTTCATTTGGCCCTTATCGAAAGTACAGGGGGACTCCTAGGCCGAGGGCACTGGGCTGGGGGTCAGATATTGTATTTTACAGTTTAATCCTCACCGCTGCCCCGGGAGGCAGCTGTTGCCAGTTTTACCAGGGGGGTAATGAGGCAGGAAAGGTGAGTGATCTCTGGAAACCTCACGGAGTAGCAGAGTTCTAACTGGAAAGGGAAGGGGGTTGGAGGGAGACAGGAACCTATATTCCACACCGAGGCTATGCCCTTGGCTTTCTAAACACCCTAGACCTTCACGGCTGCCCCGTGGGTGGCTCTGGCTGTTCACCCCATTTTACAGACGAGAAAACGAACGCTGAGGGAAACGACACCATGGCGCACCGCTGGTAACGGCCGGGCCCAGATTCCCCTCTGTAATCCCTGCCTTTTCTTCCCTCAGCAGCACAAAGGCAGGCAGAGATGAGGCATGACTCTTTGGGGAACCCTTCCCCATCCAGAAGGGGCCCAGCTGGGGCCTGGCTCCCAATGCCTGCAAGGCACTGGGGGCAAAGGGACCGGGTGGAAACCTCAAGCCGCAGGAAGTTGCTTGGCAACCTGGCGGCTGATTGAGACACGCAGGATCCTCTCCAAGATCCCCTCATCACATCCGGAGTGATTACACACATAAGGTCTTACTTTGGGGGAAGCTTCCTAGATTAAGTGAGTCCCCTGAAAGCGGACAACTGGGGATACATCTTGGGCCCCATCACATGCCCACGACAGAGCTACCGGATTTAACAAACACTGTGCCCAGTTTAATTCGAATTTCAGATAAACAATGAACAATTTTTTTTTTAGTACAAGTATGTCTCCAATAGTGCACATGGGACATACTAAAAATCCAAACACTTCGTGACATACACTTACATTTAAAAAGCATTTGTTGTTTACCCCAAATATTACATGGGATGCAATTATACTGAACATGTATTTGCTGTTTACCCCAAATTCAAATTCAACGGGGCATCCTTGCATTTTACCCGAGGACACGACCTCAGAAGTACTGGGCTCTCCTGGACACCTCCGCCTCCCTCTGCCCACGGGGAGAGGAGCCTCTTGCAGAGAGAGTTTGCAAAATCCAGGTCTTGTTCCTAACCTTAGGGTTCCCTTCCCACAGGCACCCCAATCCCCCCTCCGAACTGTACTCCCACGAGCTGTGCCCAGAGTGAAGAATATGAGTCCCAGGATTTAAAGGGGATCCATGGAAACTGCCCTGCCCCCTCTTGGGGACCAGCGACCCTCTTCTTGCCCCCAGTCCCCGGCTCCTGGGGGAGGGGGGTAGGGCAGGCCTTCCCACAGGGGATCTCTGGGCCTATCCCTCCGCCCAGCTCCTGCCTGGGCCTTGCTGCTGTTAATGAGTTCCGTGGGGACCCTGGCGCCCCGTGCACCCCAGGGACGTGGCCCGAGAGTGGCCTACATCAGGGTGTAGGGGGGTGGGGAGGGAGGGGGAGGGAGAAAGGGCAGAGAAAGGAGAGAAAGAGAGAGGGGTAGAAAGACTGAGAGGATGAAGAGAGAGAAAGGAGAGGGAGGTAGGAAGGGAAAGATGGACAGAGTCAGAAGAGAAAGAGGAGGGAGAAGGGAAAGCAGTGGAGAACCAGAGAGAGACAGCTACGAAGACAGGAGGAAATTAGGAGAGACACAGAGAGAGCCTGAGGGGACAGTGAGGCCCAGACTATAGGGGGGATGCTGGTGGAAGGTCCGGGGCCACGGAACTGCACCCCGGGTTCAAGGAGGCCGCGGAGGCCTGTCCTGAAGCTGCCACTGGCTGGGAGTGCGAAAAGGGAAAAGGAGGGAAGGGGAAAGGGAGCCGCCGAGGCAGGGAGGCTGGCCAGCAGCGGGGGCGCAGGTCTGTGCTGGGGAAACAAGGCCGCGGGGGAAGTGGCCGCTAAGCCCAGGTTTGGCGGGTGCCCCAGACCCCCCACTCCCGCTCCCCGCCGTGCCCGGGGCAAGTCCCGATCCCCAGGATCGGAGGGGGGAAGAGCCAGGGGCCTCGGGAAGGGGAGGACCTGGCTTTCTCTCTTCTTTTTTATTTTTTCTTTCCTCTCAATTAGGCCGATTCAATGGAGCTAAAGAGCTCGTAAAATCATGAATAATTTACTCGTGATCTGTTATTAACCCATCGGGTTTCGAGCTCTTGTCGCTGGGGCTGAACCTGTAATCAAATCTGACTTCGCCTCATTTTACTAAAGACGAGATTGTAGGTTCAATTGTCTAAATAATGGATTGGAATCAAATCAGTAATTACGCCGCCAGGCGCGCGAGCGCGCGCACACGCACATACACACACGCACACACACACACACACATGCACACGCGCGCACACACACACACACACACGCAGCCCGGCTGGGGCAGGCCCGCGTCCGGCAGGTCCACGCGGGACCCCGCGGCCGTGGAGCCCCGAGCCCGGCGCCAAGTGCGCGGCCCGGGCCCCTCGCCGGCTGCGGCCACCTGGCCCGGTTCCCCCGCGCGCTCGCGGCCCCGCTCGCGGTTGGGGAGGCTCCCGTTCCACCTCCGGGGCCGGGGCTGCGCTCTCGGGGCGGAGGGAGAGCCCGAGGAGGGCCGCCGCGGCCACCGCCCCGGAAGGACTTTCCACGACCTGCGGCCCCGCGGGTGCGGTGCCCCTTCCCTCGGCGGCGGGACCCGCACACCGACGGCGCCCCCTCCCACCCTGCGCAGCCCGCCGCGCTTTCACTCCGAGCCGCGGCTCCTCCACCTCGCTGTCCCCCAGAGCCGGGGCCTGGCAGGGGTGCGGTTCGGCTGGGCGCCGGACACGCGCCAACCAGCTCACGTCCTCACGGTCGGTCGGAAGCACTCGGACACCCACACTTGCGCCGTACACACCGCCCTCAGGGGTACCTCCACGGCGCCCCTTTCCCCGGGGTCCCTCCGCCCCCACTCCTGCCATTTGCCGGCTGCCTGTGCCCAGAAGGGAGGGAGGAAGACAACAGCCAAACCTGGCGGGGCCGGGCCGGGGCCGGGCGGCCCTGGAGGCGCCCTCTTTCCCAACCTGGTCCCGGGAGCCCCGAATAAGCGAGCCACACGGCCACCAGAGATGCGCCCCCGCGCGCGCGCCAGTGCGGGGAGCCCCGGCCAAGCTAGGCCAGGGACGGGCACATGGGGAGAGCGGAGAGGGACACAGAGGAACGGGGAGACACACACACACACACACACACACAGAGAGAGAGAGAGAGAGAGAGAGAGAGAGAGAGAGAGAGAGAGAGAGAGAGAGAGAGAAGAGACAAGGAGAAAAAGAAATGGCAGGGGTGGGGAACGTCTTGTAGAGGTGCCAGCTCTCCTAAAACTCCGTCTCCAGCCACCTCTCTCCCGCTCGCTGTGGCGGCCTCACCAGGGACGGTGGCTGAACAGCAAAAAGCACAGACACACTACACACACACACACACACACACACACACACAATCTCTGAACTTCTCCCTTCCCAATCCAAACCCCGTTATGAACCTGCGTCCTGGGGCAAACGCAGCCCCGCTCCCTGCCCTCCGGGCGCCCTGTGGCCCGGCGCCTGCAGAGGCCGCCTCCCTGGTAAATAGGCCCAGCTTTGTTTGGGGGACCTGCTCCGGACTCGGTCCGGCCTGTTTTCAGGGTGTTTGGAGGGGGAAGGAGGATGGAAGTTTGGGAGAGTGGTATTGCCGGTGGGGCCTTCCCCACATCTATAACCCGGCGGCGGGCCTCCGGGGTCACCTCGCCCTCCACCAGGCCAGGGGCTGCACCTCCCTCCGGCTGGGCGCGCAGACACACGCGCGCCCCGGGATCTGCCAACAACCAATTTCGTTGGAGCGAACGGGGGAACCCCACCTGCCCCTGACGGTCCTCCCCAGCCGGCTCTAGAGGTTTGGCGCTGGAAATAACCCTGGCTCCTTCCCCCCCGCGGCCCCGGCTGCCGGGCCCTCGGCTTGTTTCGCTTTGTTTTGTTCCCTCTGCTGCGACAGACTAAGGGGAAAAGGAGGAGGAGAGCAAAGTCTCCGGATCCGATTCTGCCGCAAACGAAAGGAAGAAAAATAATTGCGCGTCAACTCTCTCTGGTTCGGAAGCCCGGGGAGTCATAAACCTTCCCCGGGGCCGTGCAGACTTCGGGCAGATGTTGGCGGTTCCATTGGCTGAGGCCCGGCACCTCCGCGCTGGCTGTCCTGACCGGGGGGAAGGGGTGCGGGAGGGGGCCGAGCCTCTCCTTCTCGGCGGCGGCGTGGGGTTCGAAGATGCCGGAAACGCGAAACAAGCCCTCACCCTACCCCGAAGCGCAGCCCAGGCCTGCGCGGGTCTCCTCCCCAGGCGCCGGCTGCTGCGGGTGCCGGCTCTTCTCCACCCAGCAGCGCCGGGAACTCGGAGGAAGGAGCCCGGGGAAAACCGAGCCCTGGCCGCGCAGAAAGCTCCGGGGGATGGCAATGCCCCCCGCCCGGGCTCGGAGGCCTCCGGGGCCCAGTTCCCCGGGCCTGCCGCCCTCAGGACGCTTTGCAGTACAGGCTGCCCGGCAACCGGGTCTCCGTTCCCCAGACCACTCACTGCCCGTCTTTCCTCTGGGGTCCCTGTCTGGGCTGCCTGGTTCCTCCAGCGCCCCGGCTCCCGCCCTCAGCAGCGCACACCCGGAGCCGGCTTGGCGCGGGCTCCCCCTCGCTTTCTCTAGCATTGTACTCGCTCTCTGCCCCGCAGGGTGAGGGCAAGGCCCGACCCAAAATGTCGCCTCGGAAAACTGTCTGTGCCGGGAGCAGCTAGACCCTCCAGCCAGCACTCTGCTGCCGGTCCTGCCCCAGCCAGGGGCGCACGAGGCTAAGATCCCGCCGGCCAGATCGTGGGGTGCTCTGGCCCGGGCAGCTCCTCCGGGACAGCGTGCTCCCCGAGTGCTGTGGAGGTCCGTGTACACAGCCCACCGAGAGACTCCTTCGGGGCGGAGGGGAGCGCCGGCCGCCCCGCGCGCACTGTACCCCCCCAACCGGACGGACGGGGACGCACGCACGCTCCGCGCGCCCGGCACTCACCGGCGTTGTAGGCCGCCAGATCCGCCCCGGGGCCCGGGCTCTTGCGCTTCCTCGGCCGCCCCTTCTGCACGGTGCCCACGCCGTTGTAGTAGGGAAGCCCCAGCGGGTTGGCCCCGGCGGCGCCCAGCCCCGCGCTCTTGGCCGCAGCGGCCGCAGCGGCCGCGGCCGCCACGTCAGCGTGGTTGAAGTGCGCGGGGTACTCGCCCTGCAGCAGCGCCTCGAAGTGCAAGCGGCAGTAGACCAGGCTGTCCTTCATGCCGAAGTGGTCGCCCGTGGTCAGCATCTTGTTGCACGTGGTGCACGTGAAGCAGTTGAGGTGGTAAACCAAGTCCCGAGCCCGCATCACCATCTCCGAGGCCGAGATGCCCAGGTGGCAGCGGGCGCAGCGCTGCACCGAGAACCGCCTGTAGGGACCATCGGGGGAGGGACTGTGGGGACACGCGGTTGGGTACCCCCATATTCCTCCTCCAGGTGCCGCTGCTGCCAACGGGGAAAATCCCCTCCGCGAGATGGGCAGCCTCGGTCTTCACGTGGAGGATGAGGGGAGAGGGGATACAGTTTGGCCTACGTCTGACGATGCCCTGCCACACGGTGCCCCTCCATCACTTTCAACCTACAAAGGCTTCTAGTTCACCCAGAGCCCTTGCTTGGGAGTTCGGGGGAGAAACTCCCCACTTACCCTTCCTCCAACTCTAACCCTGCCCTCCACCCCAGCGCCTGGATGTCCTACAGACCTTTGTAATTTGTAAAAAAAAACACAAAAACAAAAACAAAACAAAACAAAAAAACGCAGAAATAAGGAGAGAAAGAGGAGACGAATACATAAACAGACTCTAACCCTACACCCAGAGAGGGAAAAACAAGAAACCTGGTGGTACCTGTCACTAACGATTTTGATTCTTTAATCCGGGACTCCCATCTCCCAGAAATGCCCCCATATCCAGTCCCCTAGCTCTCTGCCCAACTTTGTTCCAGGCCAGCCCAGGCCCCCTGGGTTGGGATGGGGGAGGGTGGTGCTAGTTTCTCTTCCCTCTGGTGGACCCAAGAAACTTCAAAGGGAGAGGGGTGCAAGGACCCCCCGAACCCCAGCTTAATTCTGGTCTAAACTCGGACAGTTTCTGCTTTTCTCTGGATCCCTACACTTCACAGGCATTTCCAAGAGTGTCCCCCCAAATGACTGTGTATAAAAGGTTGTCGGCCAATTCTGCGTGCTGGCTTGGAGAAGAGAGCCTTCCCCTGGGACTGGAGGGGAGAGAGAGCCGGGGAATTCTGGGGGGGCAATGGGTCCCGAGGTGGGGGGCTACCTGTAGTAGTCTTCCTTGCAGTAGATGCTCCCATCCTTGCTGAAGCAGGTGAGCTCGGACTCCAGGTTGAGCTTGCACTCACAGCACTTGAGGCAGCGCATGTGCCACTGTTTGTCCACCGCCAGCAGGTAGTAGCGGTCGGAGATCTTGCCCCCGCAGCCGGCACACAGCGCAGCTCGGTCACTGCTGATGGACGGCATGGTCTGCGGAGGGAGGGAGGTGGGAGACTGCAGCGCCCGCCCGGCTGCCCGGGGGAAACCAGCACCCAAAGTTCCCACCGTAACCGGCTAACCCTAAACTCCCAAGGAAAAAAAAAATGCCAGGGTGTGCAGTGTGCTTCCTGCGCCCCAAAATGCCCATATCCAGAAGGTTCAGAACACAGCCCAAGCAGGCCACAGGCCTGCTTGCTGGCCTGGATAGATCTCCCCCACTTTACAACCCTGTTCTGTCCCTTCCACCCTTTCCCCAGCAAGTCTCAGGCTATGTTTGGGGGGGCTGAGGCAGTCAGTGGTGGCTATCCCGGTCAGGCACTCCAAAGGCTCCCTCCAGAACTGCTTCTTGCAGAAGCCACTTGGCCGGGCCCCCAGAGAAAGGGGTAAGATGACCATGAAAAGACACCCTACACACAGATTCCTCTCCAGAGACACACAGAGTTCCTGGCAGCCAGCCCCGGTAATCTCTGGATCCTTAAGCCAAAGGTTTAGGTTAGGGCAGGTCACAAGTCCCAGGATCCTGAGGGATGATGGGGGGAGGCAAGGGGGGGTGCAGAGGCACCCTCAAAGTCTCTGAGTGCAGGACAGGCCCCATCCCAATGGTCGGCTAACCAAACAGGCTGAGATGGTCTAACCCGGAGAGGAGCGGGCACTGCCGCTCTGGCTTTCTGTGCAGAGAAACTTCCTGTGTTCCCACCTCCTCGGCCTCTAAAGGTCACTGCTGGGCCCGACTTGGGCAACGTCTGCTCCCCTGGCCCCCAGGGAGGACTGAGGCGAGGAACTGACTATTTGGGGCCGGGCTGGCACCGCCAGGTGTGTGGCGATCCGAATGGACTCGGCTTCTGCAGAGCCAGGCCCGGGAGGAGCCTGAACGGGGAGAGCCCTTGGCCTGGCCCGGTCCAAGGGAGCAGAAAGCCCAGGTCAAGAGCAACAGAAAGCGGTGGCCCAGACGCCTTCACTCCCCGAAACTGCGCTCGGAAGCAGGCCGGATTGCCAAGAAGCGGGATCGGCCCAGGCCGGCTGGAGCCCCAGCGTTCCCGGTTGCTTCGCCCCGCTCGGTGGTGGCGCCAGCAGCCGGGGCCAAGCGGTGGCGGAGAGCTCGGCGCTGGTGACCACAGGGCCCCGCCAAGTGAGAAGAGAGCCATCTCGGGCCGCGCGCGGGGAGGACTTCGCTCTCACTTGGGGAGAACTGCTCTCTTCCACCCTCTGGCTCTAAAATTCCGCTCTCCACCTTTTTCCCTCTCCGCCCCAGCAGCCCAGTTTCCCCCGAGCGGGGAGCTCCAGGCCTTGTTATCCTGCCCGCGGATTCCCCGGCGCCCAGTCCCGTGCGGCACGAAGGAAGCTCCCCCAAAGTGCCCCCAAACTTAGGGGCGCAGAGGCGCAGACTCACAAGGCCCCGTCCCAGCTTTCGGCCCGATCCGCAGCCGTGCGCCTACCGTCTCCGTGTCGCCGCGGTCGATGGCGGAGCTGATGGCGGGAGCCTCGCTCTTGGCCCTGCGGTCCATCTCGTCGATGACCCCGTGCACCTCGGGGCCCGA
>PVJN01045298.1:0-16956 GCA_004026805.1 Lasiurus borealis
TGATTGTTGTTGGTATCACTGGGGGGAATTGAGACTTCCATGCCAATTGGCTGTGAGGATCAGCTGTGTCTACACTGGGAGAACTTCTGTGCTGGGGTTAGCCTTATGAGACAAGACTTGCAAATTGCAAAAGCCTCTGTATTTGGCTTGGATGGGGCGGAGTCTCATGGCTGAACAGACAACCTTGGCTTCCTATCAGCCCTGCCCTATGAGGCCCCTGGGTCTCAGTGTCCCTTGGTAATCAATGCAGCCCTCTCTGTGCGCACTCATGTGTGTGCCTCCAGCCCTCTGCCTTTCACGGCTCCCATGAGTTTCCATGCACTCTGGGCATCCATATGAGTCTGGGCCCCCAGGGTCTCGCCCGAATCTGGGGTTCAGTGCAGTTGTGAGGTTCTGTCCTCCTCCTGCTAGAGAAAGCCAGTGGCACAATAAGCTGTCAGTCTTCTCTGCGTGCACTCTTGCGCACGCCTCCAGACTTCTGTCTTTCATGGCTTGCCAAAGTTTCCATGCACTCCTCCCTTTTCACAATAGTCCAGACTCCCCTATATGAGTCTCACCCAGATTGGAGTTCAGCACAGTTGGAACTGGGGTTCAGTTTCTGTCCCTCCTGCTAAAGGAAGCCAACCAGGCACTCCGCCACCCCTCCTCTCCATGCCTGTCTCTGTACCTCAGCTTTTTGCAGCTCCTCTGAGTCTCCATGAGCCCCTCTCTTTCCTTCTAGTTGTAGAATTTCCACTCAGCCAGCTTTTCTGTGGTTCTGGATGATGTCCGTTCTATAGTTTTGAAATTGTTGTCAAGGCACCAGTTTAGATGTTCACCTATGCCACCATCTTGATTTCTCCCTCTTTAATTCTTTAAGCATGGTTTTCTTTAGTTCATTGAACATATTTATAATAGCTGCTTTGAAGTATTTGTCTGCTATTGAACCATATAGGTTCCTTCAATTCTATACCTTTAAATATATTTATATTTTTGACTTGTCAAAGAATAAGAGGTATATTAAAATATTTTATTAAAAATATGGTTTTGGCCCTAACCAGTTTGGCTTAGTGGATAGAGTGTCAGCCTGCAGACTGAAAGGTCCCAGGTTGGATTCCAGTCAAGGGCATGTACCTTGGTTGTGGGCACATCCCCAGTAGGAGATCTGCAGGAGGTAGTTGATCAATGTTTCTCTCTCATAGATGTTTCTAACTCTCTATCCCTCTCCCTTCCTCTCTGTAAAAAATCAATAAAATATATTTTTAAAAATGCGGTTTTGTACATTTCCCCTTATATTTACAGCTTTTACATTTATAAATTTTGATACAGTTATTAGGCATATAAAGGTTTTTTATATTATGATGTTATTGAATATTGAGCTATAAATTCATATTTATAAAATATAAATTATAAATAGTGATATAACAAATATCAGAGTATATATCTATCAAATTTAATATAAAGAACATTATCACTAATTGTTTTACTTTTCATTTTGAAAAAAATGAATTTGGAAGATTTATACTATCAGATATAACAACATTTTTATGATACTATAAAATGTTAGTGTGGTATTAGCACAAGGGTAGACAAATAGACTAATGGAACAGAACAGAGAGTCTAGAAATATATCCATACATATATGGACACTTACTTATGATAAAAGTGAAAATGCAGAGCAGTAGACGTGATCTGTAAAAGCTCTTATATTAATAGTAACCCTGTGTATGTTATATATGTTATAAATATTTTCTCAGTTTGTGGTTATTTTATAACCCTTTCACTTAAACTTTTTCCTTTTGGGGTCATGCACATTTTTTTGTGTTTTCGTTGTTGTTGTTTGTTAGTTTTAATCTGTATATGGCCACGTCTGCTCATGTTTTTCTTTGGGAATTTTAGATCTCAGGAATTGTTTAGGGGAACTTTCCCAATTCTGGTTCATAAAAAATGTTTCTTCTAATGATTTAAAAAAATTATTTTATACTTTATCCCTCATTCATCTAGAACTAATATTCATGAATATTAGTGTGTGGTAGGCATATAACAAATAGCAAATTTGTTATATTTTATTAACAAATATTTTATTAACAAATCCTTTCTTTCCCCATGTAATTTAAAAGGCCACATTCTCAATTCCATCATACAACTATCTCTGCTTTGGGGCTTTCTATTCTGTTCTCTTGGTTTATTTGTCTAAACTTGGTCCATAACTATAGCTATACTTGAATACTATATTTTAATAGCCATAACTGAATACTATATTTTGATTTCTGGAAGGACAAATGTTTAAGTAATTTTTAAGTATTCTGAGTCTAGGGATGTACAGGCTGAGGCCAAGTAGAGCACCTAGATCTGATTCTAAAGAAATGACTTTCGAGCTTGGCTCCCTAGAAACAACCACAAAAACACACTGGGCAGAATGATAATCTCCAGCTTCTATTGGGCCCCACGCTGCTCCGAAGTTTCACTTTACCAGACAATTTTCTCTTTTTTAATTGTCTTAGCTCCAATTTCACAAAAGCACCATCTCTTCATTTACTTCTCTAGAATGAGCTTCCTTTCTATTTTACCGAGTATAAACAAACCATAATATGGAAACTTCTCAAGTTCCTGGTGGCAAAGCTACAAACTAGCACCTGAACCCATCCTTTCCTCTTTCTTTCCTATTAAAATGAAAGCAGAGTTCCCCTCCCAAGTTCTATTAAGTGGGATCTGGCCCTGTCCCCTTAGGGAATAGTTCTTTTTTGTCCTATCTGTGTTTGAACATACCTATCACTCTCACTTCAAAACACACACACACACACACACACACACACACACACACACACACACACACTTTTACTCCAGATTTCCCTGAAACTATTTTGTCATCCTTCTTGTTCTAGAAAAAATTGTCTAGACTCGTGATTTATTCTCTTCCCACTTATTTCTTAGTCTACTACAAAGATCACCTGTCACTTCCTTATTGTTAAATCTTTACTAATACCCCTCCCTCTGATCTTGCTCTCCTTCAATCTGTGTCTCACTGTAGCGGCCAGAATCATCCTTTAAGATGCAAATTTGGACATATAAGTTCCCTGATTAAGAAGCTTTCATGATTTTTTATTGACCTCAAGATAAGATCCAAACTCCTTGATAAATCTCCATCTTCAGTTTCCTCAGTCTCCTCAGCCCTCTCCGACCATAAACTCTGACGATACCATGCTACTACTCACTGTCCCTGACTTCCTCACTATGTCCCTGCATTCTCCCCTGGCTTTTTATTTTCTCTTTGGCCAAGCTAACACATACTTACTGTAGTGCCCCAGCAAGAAGATGGGAAGCTTTTTTTGACCAGCCCTCTCAGACCAGAGGAAGCACGCCTACATGGTGTTTCCCTGGCACCAGGTATTCATCCAGATCACATGCAGCCTGTAGCACACTTTTTACTTCTGTCTGCCTTCAACTAGACTGAAAACTCTTGAGGCATACAGCAGATGGTGTATAGATATGAAATGAATGAATAAATAGCTCAGCATCGTCTGTGACTTTTGTAATGGAAGAAGGCTGTTTATTTTGTGGTAAACAAAATCATAAAATGCACCATCTTGACCATTTTTAAGTTCATGTTCATTAGTATTCAGTATATTTACATGTTGTAAAACAGATCTCTGGAACTTTATATCTTGCAGAACTAGAACAATAATTCTTTTTCTCCTATCCCCACCCTTTGCCACCATTCAGCTGTCTATATCTATGAATTTAGCTACTTTAGATATCTCATATAATGACTGCTTAATGAACTTAGCACAGTGTTCTTCTTTTCAAAGGTTGCATAGTATTCCATTGTATGTATATGCTATGTGTTGCTTATCCATTCATCTACTGATGGACATTTGGATTGCTTCCACCCATTGGTGACTTTTTCATGATTTTCTATATGATTATTGTTATTGTTGTTGTTGTTGTTAATCCTCACTCTTGTTTTCCATTGATTTTTATGGAGAGTGGAAGATAGAGGGAAAGACAGAGAGAAATATCAATGTGAGAGAAATACATTGATTGGTTGTCTCTTGCACAAGTCCCGACCAGGGCCCGGGCCAGGGAGGAGCCTGATACTGGCCCTTTACTGAAATCAAACCTGGGACCCTTTGGTCTGCAGGTCGATGTTCTATCTACTGGGCCAACCAGCTAGGGCTTATTATATATATATATTGATTTCAGAGAGGAAAGGAGAGAGATAAAGAGAGAAAGATTAATGTTGAGAGAGAACCATTGATCAGCTGCCTCCAGCACACCGCCCTACTGGGGATTGAGCCCAAAGCCAGTGCATGTGCCCTGATAGGAATGGAACTGTGACTTCATGGTTCATAGATCGATGCTCAATCACTGAACCACACCAGCCAGGCAATTTTCTATAATATAATTCTCATTTTTCACAAGCTTCAGATCCTACAATATTTAATACAGTATTACAGATAACATAATTTATGCACAAAGGAGGGTTCCCTCAGCCCAGACTTTACCCTCTTCAATTGGGGACTCCTTGTGTGAAATCCCTATTGCAATCTGGGACCACTGGCTTCTGCCTCTGCCTGCTTGCCTGATTGCCCCTAACTGCCCTTCCCTGCCAGGCTGATTGAGCCCCCAACTGCCCTCCCTTTCTGGCCTGATCTCACCCCCAACTTCCTTCCTCTGCTGGCTAATCTGGTTCTGATTGGTCAGTTTCTATGCCAGTCAGTGTCAAAAGCTCTGCCTCCTAGGCAGCCATTGGCTCCCCACAGCACCCACATTTGGTTCTGATTGGTCAGTGTCTATGCCAGTCAGTGTCAGAAGCTCCACCTCCTAGGAAGCTATTGGTTCTTCACAGCACCCACATTTCATTCTGATTGGTCAGTTTCTATGACAGTCAACATCTCTGGGCCTATCAATGGGGCCTTATTTGAAAGGTAAGGCTGATCAGCAGCCCTGTTGAAGGCCTGGAGAGAAATGGAGGCGCAGCTGCTGGCCAGACTGGGAGAGAAAGAGAGAGGCAAGTGCTGATCAAAAGCTGCCACAAAGGCAATGGATCAGTCCCTGCTTCTCTCTTCAGGCCTCTCTCTGGCCCTGGTTCACAATCCCCTCAGCAGTCAGCGCTGGGGCACCGCACTTGCAGCAGAAGCAGTCAGCACTGGTTATTGGTCGTTATGACCCAGGGTTTTTATATATTAGGATAAGCTTCTGTGGCTATTAAAAAGTTATTCACACTTTTTCTAAAAAATAAAAACTCTTGTCATTAAAATGTATGTATTTTGCTGAGACCGGTTTGGCTCAGTGGATAGAGTGTTGGCCTGCGGACTGAAAGGTCCAGGGTTTGATTCCAGTGGAGGGTGTGCAAGAAGTGGCTGATCGATGTCTCTCTCTCTCATCGATGTTTCTAACTCTCTATCCTTCTCCCTTCTTCTCTGTAAAAAATCAATAAAGTTTCTCTCTCACTCCCAAATTTTTTTGGGGGAGGCAGCTGAAAATTTTTGGTGGCCTTTTTTCCACAAGGCTTAAAAAAAAAAAAGAAAGAAATCAATAAAATATATTTAAATTGTATTTTAATATATATTTTATTGTATAAATCCTCATTTAAAGAGGAAATATGTGTAGGATTTGATACAAGTTTAATTTATACAGAAGAATGAATCTAATAAGGTCACTTTTTAAACTTTGAAGTATAATATTCTATATTAGAGGTCTGGTGCATAAATTTGTACACAGGTGCGGTCTGGCTGACCTGCCCTGATTGGGGTCAATCTGGCCAGGCTGACCAAGAAGAGGTGACAGGAGAGGTTGGCCGGCTGGCCCCACCCCCGATCAGTGCAGGGGGAGGGGGCAACCAGGGAGAGGAACTGCAGGCCATTGGTGGCCAGCCCCACCCCCTGGTTGAACTCCTGGTCAAACTCCTGGTCAAGGGATCAATTTGCATATTAACCTTTTTTAAGGTTAACATTATTTATCTCTTACAAAGCTAAGTATATTTCTTTTGTAAACAAGGAAGAACAACAATAATTGATTTTGGTTTTGTTCAGAATGTCCAAACCTGTAGGGCATTTTTACGAATGAGCCAAACTGACAACACACCAGGAAACAAGGTCTCAAGTGCTCTGGAGAATGACAGTTTCACATTTCTCTTCATAAATTTGGAATTAAGAAGGGAACATAAAGGAAGATTGCGTGAAGGTGGGAGAGAAAGCAAGGTGGAGAAATCTCTATTATTGGGTTACAAAATAGTTAAGGAGATCATGGCTTCCTTGAGGGTGGTTATGCCTCTGAGAGGTCTGAAAAAGATTACTTTGACATTTCAAAGGTGTGCTAACCTAGAGGCACAAGAACAATGGACAGGGTTTGTTTAATAAAGATAAACCTTTTACTAAAGAAATTTTAGGCCTGGGGTGTGACTACTCACCAAGACCTGTCCAGTTAGGAATTTGTGATCAGATTACTCTGTGAGGTTACTTTCAGGCACTGATTTATTAAAGGGCCCCTTTTCATTCACAGTTCAAATAACAGACAGCCCAAGGAGACATTTTTCATCAACACCCGAGATCAGGTGGGGTGGATAGAGATCTATGCACTCATGGTCAAATTATAGTGCAATCCGTACAAATAAGCACTCAGCTCCTTGAGGGATAGAAGACAAAAGAAAAAATGTGGCAAAAAAAAAGATCTAATAATAGTCCTAGTCATAATGCTGTTACTTTTAAGACAGTAACCTATGTTAGGCATATCTTTTCCTGTTAATTTTGAGAATTTGTTCATTATTGGTTGAGGTTCATTCAAATGGACATTTAGGTGAATTCTCTCTCTTTTCCTGCTATTGTAAACAATGATATAATGTACTTCTTTGTATTTTTTGTATGATGATCTTAAATAAATGACTGACATGGCATAGGTGGTTCAAAGGGTATGCACACTTCTAGAGTTTTTATTGCAAATTGCCAAGTAACCTGTCAGAAAGGCTTTCACCAAACTATTTTCCCACTGATTATATATAAATTTCCAATTTCCGTATCTTCTTACTAATGCCATTTACTAACATTGTTTTTTAAAAATTGATTTTGGAGAGAGAGGGAGAAAGAGGGACAGAGATAAACATTGATGTGAGAAACATTGATTGGTTGCCTCCCGTACGCCCAAATGGGGATTGAACCCATAACCTGGGTATGAGCCCTTACCAGGAATAGAACCCTGACCTTTTGGTGTATGGGACAATGCTCCAACAAAATGAGCCACACTGGCCAGGGCCATTAACATTCTGATGATTTATAATCACAGACAAAATATAGGATCTCATTGATTTAATTGTACAATGGTACCTCGAGATACGAGTGCCCTAACATACGAGATTTTTGAGATACGAGCTGTCGACCGAGCGATTTTTGCTTTGAAATACGAGCAACATTTGAGATAGGAGTAATTGCGCGGATCGGCCGGCTGCACACGACACACCAGTTTACCACGACTTGAGCCTCTCATCGTTTCCCACGCCTCAAAGTTACAGAACGAATTAAACTCGTATCTCGAGGTACCACTGTATTTCTTTAATAATAACATATTTTTGCATGTTCTAGACCACTAATGTTTCTTTGTTAAAATGTTTGTGTGCCTAGACCTTTTTAATATTGTCCCCTTCATCTTTTGATTACTGATTTTTAAGAGTTTCTTTTTTAAATATATATTTTATTGATTTTTTACAGAGAGGAAGGGAGAAGAACAGAGTCAGAAACATCAATGAGAGAGGAACATCGATCAGCCCCCTATTGCACACCCCCCACTCGGGAAGCACCCGCAACCAAGGTAAATGCCTTTGCCCGGAATCGAACCTGGGACCCTTCAATCCGAAGGCCCACACTCTATCCACTGAGCCAAACTGGTTTCGGCAAGAGTTTCTTGCATGATAAGGATATTCACACTTTGTTATATGCTGCAAATATTTTTCCAGTTTCTCATTTATTAATGATTTTATTTGTGTATTTTTAAAATCTGTTTCAAAAGTTTATGTGATCAACTCTAGAAATTGTTTCTTTTGTCTGTTTGATTTGGAAGTCAAGCTTAAGTAATCTCTGAGTGGCATGTTCCTATCCCATAGGGGAGCAACTTGCTAACTTTTGTGGCAACAGTTAGATGCTAAGAGGGAAATTTCCCCCCAGTATTGTGTGCATGGAGACTCTTACCTGCTGCAGGCCATAAGCAGTGGTATTTGCCTAGTAACACAGTGAGTGGTATGGGGGTGAGGGTACCTGTTTCTTCTGCACAATAGCTGCTGTCACACCCAAAGCCCCAGCAGAAGGTGATCTGACCATGGAACAATGATCAAAATTAGGAAATTAATATGACACAACACTAGCAACAAATCCAAAGACCCAATTTGATTTTCTCCAGTTAGCCCCTTAGTGTCTTTTTACACTAATCCAGAATCCAGTCTAACATCCTGAGTTGCTCCAGTCGTCATGTCTCCTTCGTCTCCTCCAATCCAAAACAATTTTTGGTATTTCTTTGGCGTCTAGGAGCTTTATATTTTTGAAGAATACTGGCCAGTTATTCTATAGAATGTTCCTCCATTTGAGTTTATCTGTTACTTTCTCATGATTAGATAAAGGTCATGCATTTGGCAAGGATGCCACAGGAATCGCATGCCTTTGTCCATGCATCATACCAGGGGCCACGATGTCCATGTGTCATATTCCTGTTGATGTTAACTTCGAACACTTGCTTACAGTGGTATTTTCCAGGCTTCTCCACTGTACTGACATTATTATTTTTCCCATTGCAATTAGTAAGTACTTGTAAGGAGCTACTTTGAGAATATGTAAATGTCCTACTTCTCATTGTACTTTCACCCACTGATTTTAACATTCAATAATAATTCATGCTTGCAACAATTATCACTGCAGTGTTCTCTGAAGATGATTTGCTATTTTAATCATTCTTTTGACATTTATTAATTGGAATTTTCCAGAAGGAAGAGCTGTTTTTTCCCCTCTGGCATTTATTTGTTTATTTAATTACTTACTTATGACAGTATGAACTCATAGGTATTTATTTTATTCTTCAAACTATCAGTCATTAACTATTATTTATTTTGTTACTCCAATTGCCCCAGATCTAGCATTGGGAACTTCTTCTAAGTAACTTCTATGTTCTTTTGCTATGTATCCCCCAAATTTTGTGAGCACTTCTTTACTTTTTAATATCAGAAGACATGCCAGATCCTTGTCTTTTCCCTGCCCAACGCTGGAATCAACCAGTTCTCTAGTGAGCCCTGGTCCCTCTCCTTGAAGAGAGTTCTTTAGAAACCATGATATGGTCTCTTGCTGGAACCATTGCTTCTGGGTTGTGACTGCATCTAGGTCCTCTCAGTGGACAGAGATATATTTATATACTCTCTCAGACATCTACACACATCCATATTTATTTCTCTGTAAGTCTGTGCATATATTACAAATCACAAATTCATTCTGATAACCTCTGCTTCCAGCCCAACACCACAGGATTCATTCTAGTCTTCCTCTTTCCTTATCTGTAACTCCTTTCTCCAACAAGAAGGAACTTGCTGTATCTGCTTCAGCTTTTTCTTCTCAAAGTTACTGACTGGATGCCAAGGGGACTGATTCCTCATCTTTACAGAAACACCAATCCCAGAAGCTTCCAGGCTGTTCTGCACCCACTCCAGTTCCCACCAAGCTGAAGAAACAGGGTCGTTCACAGTGGAGGTGGGGGCGGGGGAGTCTTCATAAGGACTACAAAAGAGCACCTGTCCCTCCAAATCCCAGAAGGACGGGTGCTCTTTTGCACCCTCCTCTCCACAGAGACCTTTGTAAAGAAAAAGAAAACAAACTCCACTTTTCTCTTTCCATCAAAACCCCAACATTTATGTGAATGGAGGTGGCTTCACCCGTCAAGTCCAAGCAAATCTGAATGCTAATTTAAACTCACACAGGAGCTGAACATTACTGTAGGAACCCAAAAAATGTAAAAGGAAGAAAATGACAAAGGCCTAGAAGATTCTAAGCCGAGGAAATGTGGCCGACAAGTCATGTCCAACCTGGTGATGCTTCCCTGGTTTCCTTCTCATCTGCTGAGCACAAGCCCGGCACCTCCTTGCTCTGTAGGGCTGCCAGCACTTGGGACAGTGCGTGGCACAGCGTGGGAACTCAATCAACATCTAATGGTTGAGACAGATGAAAATGAATGCAGGAATGAGTTAATCGGGCAACTACGTTCCGCTATCTCAGTGGTTCTCAACCTTCCTAATGCTGTGACTCTTTAATACAGTTCCCCATGTTGTGGTGACCCACAACCATAAAATTATTTTCGTTGCTACTTCATAACTGTAATTTTGCTACTGTTGTGAATTATAATGTAAATATCTGTGTTTTCTGATGGTCTTAGGCGACCCCTGTGATGGGGTCGATGGACCCCCAAAGGGGTCTCCATCCACAGGTTGAGAACCGCTGCGCTATCTGAACACCTCATCTTCTCACCTCAGCCCTGTAGCTCCCAGCAATTGACCTGGCATGTGCACTTTCATGTGAGGATGGGGATTCCTCAGTAGCCCAAAGGTGGCTCCCAGACTTACACCTCATCTCCGAGCCCCAAAGTGGTCTCCCCAAAAGTCCTGCTCCTCCTTCCTGGCTCCGTTTCTCTGCATGTCGTGGGTTTGCCTGGCAGAGACACAGTTGCCACTAGTGGTCAAAGTAGGAAGTGAGGCTCAAGGCTCTTCCGCTGAGCTCAGCTTTACCCATTTGGCTGTCTGAGCTTCCTCTGATTTGTTAATGTTTTCCTGTTTCCTCTTTTAAGTTAATGTTAACACTGTAATGTACCTCAAATGCTTTTTTTTTCTAAATAAACTTTGTTTTGTTTTGTTTTAAAATATAGTTTATTTTTTACAGAGAGGAATGGAGAGAGATAGTTAGAAACATCGATGAGAGAGAGAGACATTGATCAGCCGCCTCCTGCACACTCCCTACTGGGGAATGTGCCCGGAACCAAAATACATGCCCTTGATGGGAATCGAACCTGTGACCTTTCAGTCTGCAGGCCGACGCTCTGTCCACTGAGCCAAACCAGTTTTGGCTAAACTTTGCTTTTTAGAACAATTTTAGAATTGCAAACTATTGAAAAGATAGTATTGAGATTTCCCATTTACCCTTCACCCAGTGTCCCCTATTATTAACATCTCATATTAGTATAGCATATCTGTTAATGAGCCATTATTGATACATTATCAAATAAATTAAAGTCAATACTTTATTGGGATTTCCTTAATTTTTACCCAATGTTCTTTTTCTATCCTAGGATCCCGGGCAGGACACCCCATTACATTTAGTTGTCAAGTCTCCTTTGGATTCTTCAAACTGACACACTGCCTTTGACTTTCCTTGTTTTTTTTTTTTTATGACATTGACAGTTTTTAAGAGTACTGGTCAGGTCCTGTATTTTTAAAAATATATTTTTATTGATTTCAGAGAGGAAGAGAGAGATTGAAACATCAATGATGAGAGAGAATCACTGATCCACTGCCTCCCACATGCTCCCTACTGGGGATTGAGCCCGCAGCCCAGGCAATGACCAGAATCAAACCTGGAACCCCCTTAGTCCAGCTGACACTCTATTTACTGAGCCAAACCAGCTAGGGCTTAGGTACTGTATTTTACAGAATGTCTCTCTTTTGGAATTTGGTGCTTTTCTCAAAGTTAGACTATGGCTATCAGTTCTTGAGAGAAAGATCAAGAGGTTAAGTGCCATTTTATCAACATGGTTTATGACTGTTGATGTTGAGCTTGATCACTTGGCTATAGGAGTGTTTGTCAGATTTCTTCACTGTAAAGTTTCTCTTTATTTTCCCCTTTCATGCTCTACTTTTCATAAGAAAGTTGCTATGTGTAGTCCACATTGAAAGAGTGGAGAGTTAGCCCTGGCCAGTGTGGCTCAGTTGGAGCATCATCCTATACACTGAAAATTCACATATTCAGTTCTCTCAAAATCAATAAAAGCATGTTCTTGCGTGAGGATTAAGAGTGGGGAATTATGCTCCCCGACCTGAGAATGGAGTAGTTACATAAGTTATTTGAATTTTTCTGTGTGGGAGATTTGTCTCTTCTCTGACATTTAATTACTCATCTATATATATAAAAGCCTAAGTTACCATTGCAACAGATGACCAAACAGGCTGCATGGGGCAACCAGGCTGGCAGGGGGGTTAGTGAGGGTTGACCAAACAACTGAGCAGTAGGCTGCGTGGGGCGACCAGGCTGGCAGGGGCGTTAATGAGGGCCAACCAGGCTGGAAGAGGGGGGCTGTGAGTGACCAGGCTGGCGAGGGAGCAGTTGGGGGCAACCAGGCTGGCAGGAGGGAGGCAGTAGGAGGTGACCAGGCTGGCCGGTAGGCAGTTAGGTGTGACCAAGCCGGCAGGGGGTGTGGGGGAATGGCAATAAGATAGGCCGCAGTTAGGAGCCAGTGGTCCTGGATCATGAGAGGGATGTCCTCAAGATCAGGCCTACTGGCAATCGGATATCCCCCAAGGGGTCCTGGATTGGAGAGGGTGCAGGCTGGGCTGAGCGGGACCCCCACCCCCCATGCACAAATTTTGTGCACTGGGCACCTAGTTTATTTATTTATATCAGCATGAACTCATGAAATTTATTTTATACTTTGGTTTATAATCCAATATTACATTTATTTTGCCACTCAAATTGGCATTGGGGCTCTCTAGCCACTGGGGGCCTTTTCATTTGGCTGCTGTGACCATTTAACATACTATCATGGACTGAATGTTTGTATCTGCACCATCCCTCTCATAAATTGAGGCCTTAATCCCAAACATGATGGGATTTAGAAATGGGGCCTTTGGGTTAAATCAGTTCATGAGGTCCCTCTTATGATGGGATTAGTACCCTTATAAGAAGAGACGACAGAGAGCTTGCTCTCTCTCTCCTGCCTTGCACACAAAGACATCCTGTGAGCACAGAGTGAGGTGGCAGCTGCCTACAAACCAAGAGAAGAGGCCTCAAAATAAAAGCTACCTTGCTTGCATTTGCCAGCATCCAGAACTGTAAGAAATTTCTCTTGTTAAAGCCAACCAGTCTATGATATTTTGTTATGGCAGCATGAGCTAAGATACAGACCCTGACTACTTTGCTTTTTGAGTGCCTTCTTACTTTCTGGTACTGCAAAATGCTCCAGGCTGAACTTATATATTCCTGCCTCAATCCTAGAATCAGCCATTTCCCCAAGGACCCCAGTTCCTTTTATTGAAGAATGGTATTAAAAGCCAAGAACTGGGTCCAGGTAGCCAATTCCTTTTGGATGGACAAATTATTTTGTGCCTTCTATGTGCCAGGCACTATGCTATCTTCTTTTCATGTAAGTTTACCTAATTCTCAATTAAAAAAATGAGATTAGCCCTCTGTAGGAACAGAGGTTTTAGTTAGGTTATATGCCAGCCAATATCACCCTGTTCTATCTCCAAAGCTCATCATATAAAAACACACACACAAAAAAACAAAAACACAAAGCTCATCATATCGCCATAATAGAGACTGGTGTGATATATATCATAAACAAACAACAACAAACTCTCCAAACCCACCCTCTTTTATTGTCAGTTTTGTTCTTCATAGGCACTGGAATAGTTTGAATTATAATAATTCTGTAACAGGTAATCAGTGCTTATTCAATGGAGTGAAGATGTAAGAATAAGATCCTCCTAGGCGCACAAAAGATATGGATTACCTCTCCTGATGTGCACAAGTGCCACACCCTTCCTATGTGCACAGATGACATGCACCTATCCTTATATGCACAGATATAGGCACTAGCCTTCTATACAGAGACTAGAGGCCTGGTGCACAAAATTCGTACACGGGGAGGGGAGTGTCCTTCAGCTCAGCCTGCTCCCTCTCCAGTCTGGGACCACTAAAGGGGGATGTTTAAATGGGCAGTCAGACATCCCTCTCACAATCCAGGACTTCTGGCTCCCAACTGCTCACCTGCCTGCCTTCCTGATTGTCCCTAACCGCTTCTGCCTGCCAGCCTGATCACCCCCTAACCACTCCCCTGCCAGCCTTATTGATGCCTAATTGCTCCCCTGCCAGCCTGTTTGTCCTAGCTTCCCTACCCTACCAGCCTGGTCACCCCTAACTGCCCTCCTCTGCAGGCTTGATCACCCCGAAATGCCCTCCCTTGCAGGCCTGGTCTCTCCCAACTGCCCTCCTCTGCTGGCCATCTTGTGTCCACATGGGGGAATTCATCTTTGACCACATGGGGGCAGCCATCTTGTGTGTTGGAGTGATGGTCAATCTGCATATTACTCTTTTATTAGATAAGATAGAGGCTTGCTGCATAGGTGGGGGCCAGCTGGTTTGCCCTGAATGGTGTCCTGGATCAGGGTGGGTGTTCCCTTGGGGCGTGGGGTAGCCTGGGCGAGGGGCCTGTGGTGGTTTGCACCACACCCCCCAGCAACCCAAGCAGCGGCCCTGATATCTGGGATTTATTTATTTTCTACAATTGAAACTTTGTATCCTAGAGCAGAGCCAAGCCTTCTGCTAGCACAGCCACTGAAACTTTGTTGCCTTAAGTGGAGGCCTGGGCTGGACAGGCTTTGTGGAAAGCTTGGCTTCTTCCATCACCAGGGGCAACCCAGGCCTCTCTCTTGCGCTCTCTGTGGCCAGCCATCTTGGTTGGGTTAATTTGCATATTCACTCTGATTGACTGGTGGGCGTGACTGGTGGGCATGGCTGGTGGGCATGGCTTGTGAGTATAGCAGAGGCACAGTCAATTTGCATATTACTCTTTTATTAGATAGGATGATACAGGAACAAGCTGTACCTATCTTTATCTGCTCACACAGCACACACCAATTCTGTGCACAGATGTCAAATACTATTGTTATACTTAAATGCACAGATGGTATGTCTTCATTCATGTGATCATAAAACCTGACAATTGGAAAAATATTGTACACTGGACATTCACCATATTTGCTAACTGTTCAAGTCTAAACTATGTCAGATTTTTCTCTTTTATGAATAGGGCCCACTTATGAAATTTGGGGATGTCCTAAGACAACCATTTAGTATCTTAGCTATTATGATTCCAATAGTGGTTCCAAAGGTAAAATTGAAGGTTTAAATATTGCCCTCAAGGATGGGGATCATATCACATGTGAAAGAACAAATCAGTCAGCAGTGATTAAGCTCCATCAGTGAGCACAGTGTGGTCTGACATTGAAATGGGTATTGATGGATTTGTCTGCTTAGTACTCATGGCCTCACAAAGATGGTGGCACCCACAGCCAATAAGGAGGGAATGTGCTAACTAACTGCTATGCTCTCAAATATGGCGGTGCCCAGAGCTACAAGATGGCAGTGCTCAGTCCCTTCAGCCCTGCCTGGGTGTCGGGGCCCGGGGCCCAGAGTCTGTGGCCCTGCCTCAGAAGTCCCCCAGCCTCCTCAGCCTCCCAGACACCCAGGACCGACCAAAGGCATAGGCAAGCCTCAGATGGCAGCTGCCCAGCTGCCCAGGGCCACCTGAGGCTCAGGTAACCAGGCCTGGCCAAGGCTTGTGCTGCTGGCAGTGGCAGCAGCAGAGGTGTGATGGGGGAGTCGCCTTCCCCTGATCACAGGGTCATCTCCTGCCCCTGAGGGCTCCCGTACTGTGAGAGGGGGCAGGCCGGGCTGAGGGACCCCCACTCCAGTGCATGAATTTCCATGCACTGGGCCTCTAGTGCCGCAATAAATATCGACTGAGATTCAAAACTGAGAGATGTATCTCAATTCTCAAAATATTATAGATAATGTTTCAGATCTCCCGTGAAAGGTGGTTAGTTTGGCATATTATTTTTTCCTGAAGTTTTCCAAACACTAGTCCACATTTATGCTAAACATTTCAGACCATACTGAAGATAAAGAGTTAGATTTGCATAATACGCTTTGATTGATCTGGCTTTCAAACAAGAGATTTCACATTACAAAACTTTTTCCTCCGCTCTACGGAAATACATGAAACAAGACTGGGCATTCCACCAAGTGCGCTTCTATGGTTATCCTGGTTTACCTTTGGTTGCAGCCCCTTTATTTTTTATTTTTATTTTTTAACCTTTGCTTTTGCAAATGTTTTATCATCTCTTTTCCTGATTCCTCGAAACAGTCTCAGGCGGAGAACTGGTTGGTCCCTATGGCCTGGACGATGAAGAAATTATTTCCTCTTTCAAAGACTATTTTTTCGGCCGATGACAATTGCTAAAGAGGAAGCAATCAAACCTCTCTGCGAGGGCTCTGTTCTCCAAGGGCGCGCGCTTCCTGGTTTGCAGAGGCTTTCAGATCCTCCCATTAAAGTGACTTCCATAAAAGCCAGGCTGCCATTCATTTTTTATTTTTTATTTTTTGAGATCTCGTCTCTCAATCTGTTCACCTTCGGATACCGCACCGAAAGCATCGTGGAAAGTCCGTTCGTTTCTCCCCAAAAGGAGCCACACATTCTGCAGTGTTCGTTCACCAAGGTGACATCAACGCTAAGCTTACATTTTGCTCCATTTAATTGTCAACAAGTCCCAAGTTGCCTTCACTGCCCGGAGGTCCAGGCCTTTTCTCCAGGCTCCACCCCAGGGGACGCGGGCTCTCGGCGGCCGGTCTGGCGTCGGCCGGGCGCCCCACGTCCGGGGCGGGGAGTCCGGGGAGCGGTTCGGGGACGGTCCCCGCGGGAGGAGGGGGAGCCTGCCGGAGGGACGACGCGGTGACACCAAAACAGAACTCGGCGATTCCATCAGTTCACCTCCGGGCACTGTGTTTTCCAAAGATTCGCCTCTCCAGCTTCCGCAGGACCTTGCTCACCGCCGGGGACCCACAGCTCCCGGCCGCCGCCGCCGCCGCCGCCGCCACCCCGCGCGAACTGCCAAGGTTACTGCGGGCGGCGGCGGCGGCCCCCGCGACCATCTGCTCCCGCCACGCCCGCCAGCCCCGCCCCACCTCA
>PVJN01045299.1:0-16960 GCA_004026805.1 Lasiurus borealis
GACATCTTTCCCCCCTCAACTCCCTTTTAACCTAATCGGAGGACTGGTAGAGGAAATACAGTGGTGCCTCGAGATACAAGTTTAATTCGTTCCGTCACCTTGAGGCGTGGGAAACGATGAGACGCTCGAGTCTCGGTAAACGGGTGGGTCGTGCGCAGCCGGCCGATCCACGCGATGACTCCTATCTCAACTGTAGCTCGTCTTTCAAAGCAAAAATCGCTCACTCGACGGCTCTCATCTCAAAAATCTCGTATGTTAGGGCACTCGTATCTCGAGGTACCGCTGTACAGGCCATCCAGTCACGTTTTGTTTTTAGATCAATGATGGCGTTTTTGCCTAAGTGTATCCCATGCCCTATCTGGGACATATTTACTCTGAAAAAGGCGTCGCCTCTCTGAAATTGGAACTCACCCGGGCGCCCTGTGTTTTCTCTGCTGAATCTGGGGACCCGACCCCCAGGGGTGCCTCTCTGCTCGCCCCCCACAGACAGGGGCTCCGCCTGCTGGAGGCACAGGCCCTGTGCTCCTCTCTGAGTCACGCAGACCACGGGCACCACCTCCTCCCTAGAGGCCGGGGGTGCCCGGGAAGGGGGTCCGGCTCCGACCTAGACCCCTGCTAAGGCCTCACCGGCGGTCGGGACCGTGATCCAGGGTTCGCTGCACTGAACCAGCTCCCCACGGCCCCGGGAGAGGCTCTCATCCACAGCCCGCAGCAGGAGGCTGGAGGGTCCCGATGCCCCGGAGCACCTGCTGGGGGCGGGGCTGGAGCAGAACCCGGCCTGACCGTGGGGCGGGGGGCGTGCTGGCTGGTTCGGCCGCTGGGCGGGGGGCTCCGGGAAGGCTGCCTGTGGCCGGGGGCGGGGCCCAGGCGGGCAGCTTACCTCCCCCACTTTCAGGCTGCGGTTGGGGACGATCCTGGTGAGGTCGCCGTGCTCCTGGAAGATTCTGGAGACGCCCAGGTAGGAGAGGGTCTTCTTCAGGTCATAGGTGCCGGTGATGGAGAAGCGGGGCAGGGACACGTCCACCACCCTGGGGGTGAAGTGACAGCGTGAGGCAGGCCCCGGTGCTGGTGCGCGAGACACGCCTCCCAGGCGTGGAGTCCAGGCTGTTTCTGTGCCCCCAGAGGAGGGGGGTCCTCAGCCCCTCGCATGCCCCAGCCCCGGCCGGTCCCAGCGGCGCGAGGCCTGAGCTCCCGGCAGGTGGAACCGGTCACAGCCACCCGGGGCTCCTGCGCCCACTCTCTGAGCCACGTGCGGACCTGGGTGCCCATGTGCCCCCGGCAGGGAGCGTGCCAGGCGGGTGCTCGGAGGCGCTCGGCAGTCAGGGGCAGCCCGTGCTCACCCCCAGCCTGGAGTTGGCAGCTGCACACCCTCCGAGGGCGGGACCTGGGTGGATCCCTGCCGGGAACCCGGGATTCCTGTCCTCTGGCCCTGGGCCCCACTCCTGTCCTCTGGCCCTGGGCCCCACTACTGCTGGCCACCCCAAGGACTCGGCCTGCCTGTGCTCTCCTTCCTCTCCCGCACCCTCCACGCACACGTCAGCCTGACCGCTCCCAGGAGCAGAGCCGCCGCTGTAACAGCCCCGTCCTGAAAGCACGAGCTTCTCTGCGGGCCTGGCCGGCGTGGCCCGGTTGGTTGAGCATCATCGCATACACCAGGGGGTGCTGGTGTGACTCCCAGTTGGGGCACATGCCCAGGTGGCAGGTTCAGTCCCAGGCAGGGGAGCAGCAGGAGGCAGCTGATTGCTATTTCTCTCCTGCATTAGTGTTTCTCTCTCTCTCCCTCTTTCTCTCTCTCTCTCTCTCTCTCAAATCAGGAAACACATATTGGAAAAGAAAACATCTCCGTTGGCCCCGCGTCACCTCTCCAGCCCCCAGGCCACATCTTTTCGTTCCTTCCCCACAGAAGCCGGACCTGCCGCTTCCTGCACCATCGCCGACCCCGCTCATCCGGCGTGAGTGACCCCACCCGCCACCCACGCAGCTCCTCCCGAGGCGCCGGCCTCTGCTTGCGGGTCCAACGCGCGCTCTCAGGGCCAGCCCTGGACAGCTGGTCCAGCTTTCCATTTTTAAAAAACATGTTTTTATGGATTCGGAGACAGGCAGGGAGGGAGAGGAACATCCATGATGAGGGAGAACCATCGATCGTCTACCTCCTGCCGGCCCCATGCTGGGGGTCAAGCCCACAACCCGGGCCTGTGCCCTGACCGGGAACATAACCCTGACCTTCTGGTCCATCGGTCGACGCTCACCCCCTGAGCCACGCGGGAAGCCCTCCCACCCAAGCCCACGCTCCCGCTCTCTCCTCCCTTCGGCGGCCGCTCCCCTCGCGCCCCTGGTGCCTCCTCCCCCTGCCACCTGGCACAGGCGGTGATGGTCAGGCCTCGGCCCTCTTCTCTGCTCCCCTCTCCCTCCCGGGGAGCTGCTGCAGTGCCATCGCTCTCAGTGCCAGAGACAGGCCCAACGTACCTCCCCCCGCCTGGTCATTCAGGTCTTTATTAAGCACCTGCATGTACCAGCTGCTGTCCCCATGGCTGAGGTACCTCCATGGAGAGAGGGGGGGGGAGAGAGAGAAAGAGAGAGAGAGAGAGAGAGAGAGAGAGAGAGAGAGAGAGAGAGGGAGAGAGAGAGAGGAGAGGAGGGGAAGGGAGAAAGGGAAAGAGAGAGAGAAACATTGATGCAAGAGAGAAACCTCAAACATGTGCTGCGACAGGAAGACAGGCGGTAAGTCCGCCGAGGAAAAGGAGGCATATGTGTCACTACTCGAAATGCTTTAAACGGTGAAGGGATATTTTAAACCAAGAGCCAACGAGGCACAGAGGCCTAGGCAGGCAGTCCGTGTGGAAGATGCGATAGGAAAACACAGAGCGACTCACGGGAGCCAGGAATCTGGCAGTAAGAGAGGGGCAGGTGGGCGCCTGCGTGGAGGAGGCAGGGAGGCAGGTGGTTTGTTTCTCTCCGGGGCGGAAAGAGGAGCGGCCGGAGCCATCTGAGCAGAGGTGACGTGGTCGGGCTGAGAGTTGAGGACCCTCTGTCTGCTCCGTTAGGAGTGTCCTCTGATGTGCCGGGCGGGGCCAGAGGAAGATGCTGGGGTCAGAGCCGTGTGGAAGGGTCAGACTTCAGTTATACTTCCAATGGGGCTGACGGACGGGGGCCCTGGCCTACTGAGGGAGGGGCTGCGGGGCGGGAGGGGTCAGCGAGGACCCCACGGTTTCAAACGTGAGCCACGGGGGGAGACGGAAGCTGGAGGGGGTTCCCTAGGGGAGATGGGGTGGTCCTCTGGACACGTCGGGGCTGAGACATCTCCGGCATCCGGGGGGGGGGTCCTGGGTGAGCAGAGGGATGAGTGGCCCTGGGGACAGGGGGAGGGGGGGCCAGGCACCGGGGAGAGCAGCGGTGAGGAGCGTGGGCGGGAGGACAGGAGGAGGGAGAGGAGAGGAGGAGGGGCGGGAGGGTGAGAAGCCCCTCACCGGCGCGAGATGAGCTTCCTCCACCGGTCGAAGGTGTCCAGCCGCAGGGCCTCCTCCACGCGCCGCAGGCGGCCCCGGTCGGGCAGCACGAAGGTGGCGGAGATGTTGTGCAGGAAGGGCATCTCCAGGACCGTGCAGCCCAGCTGCTCGTCGTAGCCGGCGGCGTACATGCCGCCGCGGAACATCATGGGCACCCTCACCGGCCTGTTTTCCTCCAGGAAGAAGTCCCCCTCCTTCGTGGACTTCGGGTCAAACTCGTGGAGCCACCTGGCTTCGGACCGGAGGGGGACAGAGCGGCGTGAGTGTCCCGCGGGAGACGTGCCCGGACCCCGCCACGCCCGGCCTCTGTCCTCGGGCGGCAGTTCCAGAAGCGGGTTGGAGGCTCTGGGGTGTCAGGACCCTGTCCTCAGGACACGCCCTCCAGCCTTCCGGCGAGGTGGGCGGGGCGTGACCCCCGTTCCCACGGAAGCCGGGCCTGGCGCTGCCGAGCCCAGAGCACAGCTTCCGGCAGCCCTCGCCCGGGTGCTCCCGAGCGGGAGGAAGGCTGGGGGCTGTGTCCCCCTGGGTCTTAGCAAAGGGGACGAGAGGACACTGAGGGGGTGATCTGGGTCTGAAGTGAGCGGGAATGCCCAGCTTTAGTCTAAGTCAGTGGTGGGCAAACAGCGGCTCGAGAGTCACAGGAGGCTCAGGAGCCGTGGTTTGCCGCTCCGTTGACTGATGAGCTTGCTGACCTCTGTTCTAAGTCAGTGCTGGGGTCGCTGCTCTCCTCTCCGGGGACTGAGAACGTGATGGGACCGTCTGCCCTTGGAGCCTGCTCAGGAGCAGTGAGCTCTCAGGCTGGGTGTCCGGACCCTCCTCTCCCACCCTGAGGCGTCTTTACGCTGCTGGGCATAAAGCCAGACCAGGGTCCCTTCACTGCCTTCAAGTTCTCACTCTCCCGTTCCAGGTGGGTAACCTGGGCAGGTGTCCTACCCTCCCTGGCCTTCAGTGTCCCCACATGGAAAGGGAACATTGACGGGACCTCTTAGGGTGGCTGTGAGCCTGGGAAAAGGCCGCACAGCGTCCGACTATGTACAGTAGGTGTTGAGTGAATGCTAGTCACCGTCTGCATCGTCATCACCAGGGTCTTACCATCCAGGGGATGTGGGGAACTAAGGGAATTTCCGGATCCCCCTTCCTCTGCTTTGGGAAGACTGGGATTTCAGCCTGCCATTATCCCGCCCCCCCTCCCCCTCCCCCTCCCCTCCCCTGCTACTGCCGCTCCTCTCCCTGTGATTTCGGGCGAGCTGAGCTTCCGTGTTCAGAACCATGCCGCCGCCGACAGCCCAGCAGTGACCTTGTGTGGCCGAGGGCTGTTGGCCTCTGACTCTTGACTCTGTTGGCCAGCCTGTGTGTGAGCGTGTAGGTGTGTGGTGGGAGGCATGATGCTTGGATTTAGGAATATTCTCCCACCTTCCTTTTCCTTCTCTCACCCTGAGACCTGAGGATCGACAGGATTTGAGAGGAGATCAAAGCAACCACCCAAGTGGCCATCCTCACCGTCATCATCACCATCACCCCCTCCCGATGGGAAGTGCACCTCTCTGGGGCCAGGAAAAGGGGGTTTGCGTTCTCACCTCCATTGACTGGCTTTGTCACTGAGTAAGTCCATTAATGTCACGCTAAACCCCACTTTCCTTTTCTAAGAGATGAGGGAAAGAATGTCACCGCCACCTCTGTAATCAGTGCTGCGTCAGGATAATGAGTAGTGACAAAAGGCACGCGTGGAGAATAACTTAGACCTCCCAGCGTTCAGCGCCTCCCTTTCTGCTTCGAATGCCAGCGGCTGCCCTGTGAGTTAGCAGGGCACGCGTGTCGCAGATAGGAAGAGCGAGCCTTTGAGACATTCATCACTGAGGAATGCAAGGTCACAGAGCGAGCGAGTGGCCAGCCCCGGTTTTCCGTCTGAGTCTGCCGGCCACGCTCCCTTCCCCGGGCCGCGCTGGCCCCGGGCTTACCTCGAAAGAAAATGCAGTTGACAAGAAGCATCACGGTGCCGGGGTCTATATTCCTGACCAGGTCGGTGATCTTCCCGTGGGTCTGCTTGCTCACGTAGTCGTTGATCTGCTTCTGGGCGCCGGCCGCGTCCCGGAAGTCGGTGGGGACGCTGTCGGCGTCGTACAGGTCCTTGGCCTCGGCCATGAACCTCTTCACCGGCCGCAGCCGCTGGTCCAGGAACAAGGTGTCCTCGAGGCTCAGCTGGAGGCCCTGCGTGTTCTGGTTCAGCCTCTGGATGAGGTAGTGGAAGCCCTCGTGCAGCTCTTTCTCCGGCATCTTCCCGAAGTTGAAGCCCTGCTTGATCTCGGCCAGCGTGGAGTTCTGGGCGCCCAGGGACAGCAGGGCGAAGGCGGTGGAGATGCTCACGGGGGAGAAGAAGATGTTCTTGCCGGGGCTGTTGGCGGCCAGCTTCTGGTACAGCCTGAAGCCGAAGCCCACGTTCCTCCGGGCCAGCTCCCGGGCTGCCCGCCTGCCCGGCTGCTCCTGGGCCCGGCTCACGGCGCCGTGATTCTCGGGGGGGACGCGGGCCTTCAGAAGACCTTCTGCGGCGAGGAAGCCAGCCAGCAGCAGGCCCAGGCCCGGCAGCAAGTTCATTTTCCCTCAGGAGTGTCCTGTGGAGGAGAGGCCTGAGGTGAGCGGGAAAGAACCAGAGAGCGCACCGGGGGAGACGGCGAGAGAAGCAGGGCCGTGCGCAGCGGTGGTGAGTGCGTTGGCGTCCATGAGCTCATGGAACCCCAGGACAAGAGAGGGTTGTCCTCCTTCATCACCGAGAGGCCTGACCAGAGGAAACAGCGCTCGTTTGCGTCCCCATCCTCCCCGTCCTAGGGTGACCGGATCTCAGCTTCCCTGAGGAGCTGCCCCCTCTGCTCCCCTGGGCGACAAGAAGAAAACACCCCGGTGTGGCCACATGACCGCGGGAGGCCACCGTAGTACTTCATCCCCTGCCACACCGATTGGCAGAGAAAGGTGAGTGCTTCCCAAATCAGATCAACCCATGTCTCCCCCTGGGAATACACAGGCACCTGCACTCTGAGGGTCTGGCTTAATGCCACAGCCCTGGAGCCCAATGTGGCCCTGGCTTCCATGTGGAGAAGGAGAGGAGAGAGAGAGAGAGAGAGAGAGAGAGAGAGAGAGAGAGAGAGAGAGAGAGAGAGAAATGGGGAGAAACACCTGGTGACATCTTTGGCGTCCCTGGATCAAGCTTTACCTAAAGACCAACACCCTCTAGTGTTCCAAGTTAGGAGCCAATAAATTTCCTTTTGAGTGTTGGCTCTCTGTGATGGATTTTTTTCTCTTACAACCAAAAAGAGTGTTGACTGATTTGTAGGAATCCAGCCCTTGGCCTGGGACCTCCTGGTCTGTACGTGGGGACTGTGCACTCCAGAACCCAGGTCTCTCACAGACCTCCTTCCCGGTATTGTTCCTGGGAAGGGGAGGGGCGGCGTGATGCCGAGGACAAGTCCTGGGGGCTGCAGGACTGCTGCTCCTTTCACCGACTCGAGCATGGACGTTCCCCCCCCCCAGGCCTGTGGGCTTGTGGGGGGACATGCTTTTCATGTTTTATTTTCCCTTCGTCTCAGCCTCTCGTGCCGCACAGAGCTGCCAAAAGTATGGTCGCCCCCAAGGCTTGCTGGTTTCTCTAGTTGGCCACGCTGCTATCGGTGACCTTTTTACCAACTCGCATGTCAGCTAAAGGCGGATTGCTGTGCGTGGACCTCTGTTCTCACTGTGTTTTCTTTCCTGAGATTTGCGTCTTCCTGAACCTGAGCTGGTGGGAAGGGCGAAGGCCATCCATATTGTGTTGGCGTGGGCTCCTGAGACGCAGAACTAAAACGGGGAGTCGAGCGTGAATTGCTGACTGAGCGTGTGCTCTTAGGAGGGGCTCCTTGGGAAGCGAGGGGAGCAGGTCAGGCAAGGAAGGAGCCGGGAGGATGCGGCCGGCTGCAGGGAACACCTTGCCTCGACCTGATCCACCTGGGACGGGCCCTGGAGCCAGAGGACGTGGTGGCATTGCGCTCACGGGGCAAGGGTTCCGGCTTTTCAGAAGGGATCCTTCGTTAGTGGCTGCGGTCTGCCCCGGGTGCCGGGGCTGGGTGTCACTTGCCATCAGACAAGGGCGGGTTTCTGGAGTGGGGAGGCCAGCAGGGAGCTGTCAGCGGCCACCTCCCAGCACTGCAGCCTCGGGGGATGGGCCCAGCACCAGCAGGTCCCCCAGAGCTAAGTTGGGGGGTGGGGGCGGACCTCTTCCTATTGACTGAATGGGGAGGCACCATTTCCCCCAGTGGGTGGTGCCCCAAACCCTCTGCGCCACCCTCAGAGCAGACTGGTCTTTAAGAGCTCATGGGGGAGGAAGAGCATGCCAGTGCCCGTGCCCCTCGAGGCCCAGCCCCCTCCCGCAGGCAGCCTGGCGCCCCGGGACGCAGGCCGTCCCCTGTGCCGAAGGGGCTCTGGTTGGGTAACCACCAACCCCCTTTAGGGGCTGGTCAGGAGCTGGCCGGCTGCGGTCAGCCCCAGTAAGTTCCACCCTGACAGCGGGTCAGGGCGGGCGGGCGAGGGAAGTGACCCGGGGAAGGGGGAGCCCAGCTCCTTGCTGACAGGTTAGGGCGCTGCCCTGTTCCATCCCTGGCGTCTTGGGAAGGAAGGTGTGGACGCCAGGGGCTTCCGTAGCCGTGTGCCCGACGAGAGGAGTGACCCTGGGACGGAGCCAGAACGTAAAGAGGGTGCACATAGGGGCCCCCCGGAGCCCCTGCCTCTGGCTCCCAGTGACGCTGGTGTGAGTTACGTGGTCAGTTACGTGTAGCCAAAGCATCCTGACAAATACAAGTAAAAATATGTCTTTATTGACTTTCAGAGAGAGAGGGTGGCGGGGGGAGACAGAGAGAGAGAGAGAGAGAGAGAGAGAGAGAGAGAGAGAGAGAGAGAGGAAAGAAACATCAATCCATCACCTCCCACATACACTCCGACCAGGGATCAAACCCACAACCCGGGCATGTGCTGGACCAGGAATCAAACCAGTGACCTTTCGGTGCATTGGACGATGCCCAATCCATGGAGCAAGCCCCTCGGTACAGGTGCCAAGAAGTCAGGAGTCCCGGCCCTGACCGTACGCCTGTGGCCGGGTGACGCTGCGGGGAGCACTCCTTCCCCACCCCATCCCCCCGCCTGGGGGTGTCTGAGCACCTCCTCTCCTGGTGACACACATCCTCCAGTAACATTAGAACCAGCAGGCGATGAGCGAGGCTCAGAGCTGGTCTGGGAGCAGGTTAGAGGAGAGGAGACTGGTGACCCCCGGTGTTGCAGACGGGGCAGGGCGTGGGAAGGTGAGGGTCTGGGCTGGTAACAGGAGCTTCACGTTCCCGGGGTGATGGACCCCGTGGGCACCACTGCCCAGAGCCCGGGGGATGAGACAGCCCTGAGGGGCTCAGAGGACATCCTCAGGGGGCTCACCAGCCACGGGGGGGCGAAGCCGCGGAGCCCCTGCCAGGCCCCGCCCGGAGCCGGGAGGAAACTGCTAGGAGCTCCATCCAAGACACTTTCTGGTGTGACACCCACACGTTCACTGCGATGCCCGGGCAGGGCCCCCGACATTTTCCTGCCCCCCTCCCTCCCCCACCGCGTTTTAGAACAGGAGCTGAGTAAGCTCTTCCCCGGCTCAGGGTCTGGAGGGTGCAGGCAGCCTCCTTCCTTCCAGAGCGTCAAACTCTCAGCTCCCAGGTGGCGGGGCGGAGGGGGCGGGGGGTGGGGGGAGTGGGGCAGAGGGCGAGAGAGAGAGGTGCGGGGGAGGGTGAGTGGGGCAGAGGGCGAGAGAGAGGTGGGGGACAGGGTGCCTTTGGCCTCCTCCCCACGCCTGCTGCTCCGCAGCTCCCAGGCCTGGGGCACAGGCACCTGCCGGGTCTCAGCTGCCCCGCCTCCAGGCATCGGATCTGAGCCCGGCTGCCCAGGCCCCCGAGTGCCCGCGGCCTCGTCTCCATCGTCACCACAGGCCCTCGCCGACCCACACCTGGCCGATGGGCGGGGCCGGTCCCGGATGCCGAGGCTGGTGCTGCGAATCCATCAATTAACATAGCTGAGCGGCTGGTTCTTGCCCAACAAGCGATCGCCTCCCAAGTTGAGCAACTCTCGCTCGGGCTTTATTTCGGAGTGCGTGGGGGTGGGCGGGCGGGGTGGGGGGAGGGCCTGTCTCTGATCCAATAGGTAAACAAAGAAGAAGAAAGCACAGCACGAGCCCTGGCAGCATGGGAAGGCTGCAGTTCTTTTTTCTTTTTATTTTTTTTAATGTATTTTATTGATTTCTTACAGAGGAAGGGAGAGGGATAGAGAGTTAGAAACATCGACGAGACAGAGACATTGATCAGCCGCCTCCTGCACGCCCCCCACTGGGAATGTGCCCGCCACCAAGGTACGTGCCCTTGACCAGAATCGAACCTGGGACCTTTCAGTTGCAGGCTGACGCTCTGTCCACTGAGTCACACCGGTTTCGGCAGGCCTGCAGCTCTGACTCTGCCTCCGGCCCCTGCTCCTCCTGGGACTCAGGGGGGAAGGCTTCCTTCTCTTCCGGAAAGAAAAGCGGGGACCGGGGAGGCATGCCTCCTGCCGACAGCTCCCAGCCAGCACGGGCCGGAGCGAGCCGGAGCCGGGCGAGCTCGCCACCCCCATCTGCTGTCTGTCTGCACGGGAGGGGCTTGCCCACGAGGGCTCCCCCGTCCCACATCCTGAGGAGCCCAGCAGTGGGGACCCTCCCGTCAGCACCAGGGGCGGGACAGGGACAGCTGCGGTGTCGGGGCGCACCGCCAGCAGGAGCAGACGGACACACCTGAGGTGGGGACGGGACGGGGAGCGACGAACCCAAGGACTCGTCCACGGACACGCACAGCCAGGGACACGCAGTGGGACCGGCGCTCTGCGGCCGCCGTGAGGCTGACGGGCAGGAACGTTGACGCGTGTCTGTCCCCACAGGCCGGTGAGACTCGAGTCCCAGGTCACTGCCGCCCCGTCCCCATCCTGTGGGCTCCTGAGCCTTCTGCCAGCCCGAGTGCCCTCTCCTGCCCTGGCTGGACGTGGGCATCCTGCCCCGAGGGACCCCAGGAGCTCCCAGAGGGCACAGCACGTGGCGAGCTAACTGCCTTCGCCCTGGTGCTGCCCGGTCCTTCCTAGCGAACGCAGTGGCCCCGGGGAGACCAGCAGAAGCCCGGGCTGGCGGCCTCCACGTGTCCGGCCGCTGTTCTAAGGCATCCATCCACACGGCTTCAGAGGAGATCACTCTGCACCCAGCGAGGGGTCATTGTTGGTCTCTAAAATACGCCACTGGCCCAAACCGGTGTGGCTCAGTGGATAGAGCGTCCGCCTGCGGACTGAAGGGTCCTGGATTCGATTCTGGTCAGGGGCATGTAAGTTGCTTGCGGGCACATCCCCAGTAGGGAATGTGCAGGAGGAAGCTGATCGATGTCTCTCTCTCTCATCGATGTTTCTACCTCTCTATCCCTCTTCTTTCCTCTCTGTAAAAAAAAAAAAAATCAATAAAAATATATTTAAATAAATAAATAAAAGACTTCCGCTGACTTCAGAGAGGAAGGGACAGAGACATAGAAACATCAGTGATGAGAGAGCATCCTGGTCGGCTGCCTCCCGCGTACCCACGACTGGGATCCCTCCCGCAGCCCGGGCACGTGCCCTTCTGGTGCGCCCAGGTGATGCTCAGCCACTGAGCCACGCGGCTGGCCGGGCGGTTACTGTTTCGTAAAACGCGTGCCGGCGAAGTGACGGTCAGCCCGACCTTCCTGACGGTGGCAGGTGAGAGAAGACCCGGACTCAACACCTCCCGACCCCTGTGGTGCCCACGCAGGACACATCACCTCCCCTCCAGGCTGGCCCTGGGGACCTCTGCCTCCTCCTTTTAAGAAATGCTCTGAGCCCCGCTCTTCGTGCCAGGCAGCGGGCCGAGAGCCAGGCCCCAGAACCAGCCTGTGCCGAGGCTGCCGCCGGCCGACCTGCGGCCTTCGGAGCCCCGCCACGGCGCTCTCTGGAGAGACAGCGTCCCCACTGGCCAGCGGCCGCTCCAACCCTCCCGCCAGGTCAGCGCTGGGCCCGGCCGCGCCTCCTGCCCTCACCACATCCGAGGGCGAGGGAAGATGTGGGTCTGGAAGGGCCGGTGAGCATCAGCCTCAGGGCCACCTGCGCTCTGAAGGGGAAACTGAGTCCCAGAGCAGACAGAGGAGTGAGCGGAGCTCACACCCAGCATGTCACCAGCCCGGAGCGGGAACTGAGGCGCCCGGCGGTCCTGCCGGCACCTGCAGCGAGCCCCCTGCCCACGAGGACAACCCAGCCTCCTCCTCAGGGAGCCGCACAGACACGGAAGCTCCTGACAGGCTGGTGTGGCCACAGCCGGGGGGTGGGGGCGGGGGGGGACCTGTGAAGAGGCCCCCTTGTCTCCCAAGACGGGCCACTCCCCACAGCCACCCAGGACTGTCCCCAGGGAAGCCCTGAAGCAGCACCAGGAACCAGGCCCGTGAAGATGGGGGGCTTGCTTCCCGGATTTGGGGCTCCCCGGACCTCTGCAGGGCCCCCCCGCTCCGGGCCTTCCTGCGACCTCTCGCGGGGAAGGCAGACTCACCGTGCGTTGGGAGACGTCCCGGAGCAGCCGATGGTCCGCCGCGGCCTTCCTGCCTACACTGCCATGGCCCGAGCTCAGACCGAGGCCAGTGCCGAGCGGCGGCCGGGATGGGGCTGGGAGCAATGGCCACTCACCTCCGGGACCTCTCCCTCCCCGGGCAGGGCAGGCGGCATTTGGGCCACACCCGCTGGGTGGTGCTTCCCTAATGAAGCCCAGGCTTTTTTTATTTTTTTTTCCAATGACTATTTCCCAACAAGTACCTCAGCTCGCTCGCTCTTCTGGGGAAGAGAACGCAAGAGGTGAACAGACAGATAAATACAAAGTCTCATGAGGGGTAACCTCAATCAGGACTTCCCATCAGCCCCGGCTGCTGTGGCTCAGCATCAGGCTGCAGGCCGTAGGGTCCCGGGTTCGATTCCGGGCAAGGGCACGTACCTCCGTTGCAGGCTCCTCCCCAGCCTGGACCCTGGTCGGGGCAAGTGTGGGAGGCAACCAGTCGATGTGTTTCTCTCACACCCATGTTTCTCTCTGTCTCTCCCTCTCTCTTATGCTCTCTCTAAAAATCAATGGAAGACTATCCTCTGGTGAGGATTAACAAAAAATTCACAATGAAGTTAAAAAAAAAAAGTCATGTTGGTTTCTGATTGCATGTTTGTTGTTCTGGAGTAGTGAGGCTATGGTTGCCACCACCCCCCTCACTTTTCTATGTTCTATTACTTTAGAATCCATTTTTCAAAGAGCCTGTCTAATAAAAGAGTGATATGCAAATTGACCGTCACTCTGACACACAAGATGGCTGCCCCCATGTGGTCAAAGATGCCTGCCCCCGTGTGAACACAAGATAGCCACCACAAGATGGCCAATAGGGAGGGACAAGGCCTGCAAACGAGAGCAGTTGGGAGTGATTAAGCCTGCATGGGAGCACAGTTAGGGGTGACCAGGCCTGCAGGTAGGGCAGTTAGGGGCAATCAGGCTGGCAGGGGAGCAGTTAGGCATCAGTCAGGATGGCAGGGGAGTGGTTAGGGGTGATCAGGCTGGCGGGCAGAAGCGGTTAGGGGCCATCAGAAAGGCAGACAGGCGAGCAGTTGGGAGCCAGCAGTCCTGGATTGTGAGAGGGATGTCTGACTGCCTGTATAGGCCTGATCCCAGTAGGGTCCCAGATTGGAGAGGGTGCAGGCTGGGCTGAGGGACATCCTCCCCCCAGCCCCCGTGCACAAATTCCATGCACCGGGCCTGTTGTGGGAAATAAAATGGAGCTCTTGGCCTTGGGCGTGTCCAGAGGAGCTTTCCAACCCCGATCCTGGGGTGGACGCGATGACCCCACCCTCCTCGAGCCCCGCTCCTCCTGACGGACTCCAAGGAGCAAAGTGCCAGCGACCCTGCCCACAGTGACAGCACGGCACCTGCCTGGCCATGGGGCCGGAGGCACAGGGAAAGCCGCCGGCAGAGAGGGAAGGCCCAGCTGCACCTGCCTGCGCTCACACCACCGTCCCGCAGGGGGGCCCGGGCCCAGCGCCACCTGCATCAGGAGAGCCGCCGCAGGAGCCGAGCCACCCCCTCCCTCCTGGCCTGTCACCGAGTGGCCGGATGCAGGGGAGACCTCGCGGCCGGGCCCTGTCACTGAGGGTGCACGTGGCCAGGCCCCCTGACAGAGGACAAGCCGAGGGGGTGGTGCCGAGAGCCAGCCACAGACGCTGACCCAGAATCCCGCCTGCACCCGGGGTTCAGAGGGGAAAACCCCGCCTGCTAATGACCGGGCGAGGCCTGGGAGTCTGCGGGTCACACCCGGTCCCGTCCCTGGCACACGCGGTGGCAGGTGCACTCTCAGGGGAGGGGCTGCCCCGGGGAGGTCTGGGAGCAGACAGTGCCCAGGGGCGGGGGGCATGCAGAAGGCGCCCCGGTGGGCTGGAGCCCCCACCCCTGTCCGCCAAGAGCCCTCGAGTCTCTCCTGAGCCAGGGAGCCCGCAGGGGGAGCAGCGGGAGCAGGTGGGGGGAGGATGGTCCCTCCCGGCGCCCAGCAGGGCACAGCCTCCACCGAGGCCGCCTGCCACCTGCAGCGGGAGGGCCCAGGCCCGTGGCGGGGCCGAGTGTCCTGGGGCCGCAGCGGGAGGAGACTTTCTGGTCCGGGGACATTGCGGGCGGCTGAGGGCCAGGCCGGGCGCCGGGGAGAGGCCGCATGCCGGCGGGGCGGCGCGTGTGGGCGTGCCACGGAGCGTTCGGTTTCACCCGGCCTTTCGGTTCTCCCAGGGGCGGGGCTGGGAGAGACCCGGGAACGTGGGAAGACCGTGCGGGTCCCGTCTCCGGAGCCGGGGCGCTGGGCACACAGGGCGCTCGCAGACGGCTGCGTTTGCCAGCGGCGGGGCAGAGCTGTCGCTGGGAGAGGAGGCCATGCCATCCCTCATCCCACCGAAGGCTGGGGCAGCTCCCAGGTGGGCACTCTTTCTTTTTTTTTTAATGTATTTTATTGATTTTTTACAGAGAGGAAGGGAGAGGGACAGAGAGTCAGAAACACTGATGAGAGACACACCCATCTGCCACCTCCTGCATGCCTCCTACTGGGGATGTGCCCGCCACCAAGGTACATGCCCTTGACCGGAATCGAACCTGGGACCTTTCAGTCCGCAGGCCGACGCTCTGTCCACTGAGCCACACCGGTTTCGGCTCAGGTGGGCACTCTTGCTCTGGGTCCTGAAGGGCGAGTAGGAGCTCTCCAGGCGGGAGGAGCGCAGCCCCTGCAGCGGGAGAGCGCGGCCCCTCAACGCCTCCAGCCACCCTGCGAGCCACCAGCTGAGACCCGCCAGCAGGGCGGCCTCAGACCTGGGGAAAACACAGAGATCCACATCACAATTCACAGCAGCAGCAGAGTGACAGTGAGGAAACAGCAATGACAATAACTGTATAGCTGGGGGTCCCCACGATGTGAGGAGCCGTGTGAAAGGGCCGCGGCCTGAGGAAGGCGGAGGACCGCTGCCCTGGAGCTGCCTGTGAGCTGCAGCCCCTTTTCTGAAAAGGCCCCCCCCAACCCCGCCGCCTCCCGCAACATCTCAGCCGGGAGCACAGTGGCACCAGCGGGGAGCTTCACACCCCCCTTTCCCGCACGCCCTGCAGAGCGGCGGCCTGCTAGCTGGGATGAAGGCTGGGCCGGGAGCCGTGGGAACCGCTCGGCGGGCAGGGAGCGTCAGAGCTGAGAGAATCATCGGCTCCGGAGCGGGCAGCCCCCGAGCCCTGGCCCCTGCTCCTCCGGGTGCGGGGACTCTCCAAGGCCGTGGCAGCCGAGAGACTCCAGCCTCGGCCTAGAAATAGAGATGCTGATCCGGGAACAGACCAGCGGCCCGGGACAGCCCCGCGGGCGAAGAGCCACCGCCTGCGGCAAAGCGCCTGGCATCCAGCGGGGAAAGGCGGTCTCTCCGGCGGGCGGGAAACACCGTGTCCACAGGGGGGTGGGGGGGGCAGGGGGAAGCGAGCCTTCAGCCCACTCACGCCACTCACGCAGGCGAAGAGTCACAGCCCCACGCGTGGGCGGCGTGAGAAGGAACCACACGAATCTGCTGACCGTCAATGGTTTTTTAGTTTTGGCCTCAAAACGCACACGATCAGACCCGTACAGCTTCGAGAAGGAGCGGCGGCAGACTGTCTCCGCGGCCTAGAGTCAGGCGAAGACTTCTGAGTCCTAACCGAAACCCACACTCACTGGCTTCAGTAAGAGCTCTGTCCCCCACCGGCCCCCGCACGCCCCCTCCCCCCCCAGAGAGCACCACGGCCGCCGCAGAGGGTGCACGCAGCGTGTGAGAGGGGACGGTGCCCGGCGGGGCCCCCCACCCCCCAAGGGCACCCCGAGAGGCCTTCGCTCTGCACGTGGCCTGGAAACCCCCACAGCAGCATGCAAGCTGAGGGGTTCGCATCTCCGTGTTCACTTTGAGAACACCCGGAAGCTGCCCAGCCCCAGGCCCGCCAGGCCGCGAAGCCACCGCGTGTCGGAAGGAGGTCCCTTTCAGAAGCCATGGGTGCCCCCTGTGTACAGTCCCTGGTTGTTTTTTGTTGTTGTTGTTTTTTAATATATTTTATTGATTTTTTACAGAGAGGAAGGGAGAGAGATAGAAAGTCAGAAACATCGATGAGAGACATCGATCAGCCGCCTCCTGCACGCCCCCCAGTGGAGACGTGCCCGCGAGCAAGGTCCATGCCCCCGACCGGAATCGAACCCGGGACCTTTCTGTCCGCAGGCCGACGCTCTATCCACGGAGCCACACCGGTCTCGGCTGTCACTGGTTTTTAAAGTCAGTTTTAGCTGCCATGGACTGTGCTGGGCCCAGTTCAGCATGGGACTCAGTAGCAGCCCCTCGGTCCATGGCATGCGGGGGCGCCTGGCTGTAGGCCGTCCGCGTGGGCGGACTTGGGGAGCCCCGCCAGTCCAGGGTCACACACGTCCCCAGATTCCCACGAGCAGCCAGGGCACGAGAGAGCGGAGCTCTGTGTTCAGGGGATTAAATAAACACCCCGAACGCCTGGCCATGCCGCGCCCCCCCCCCCCCCCCCGCTGGCCGTGGCCAGGGACTGGCCCCACCTTGCTGGGCATGCGCCTGTCTCCCCGGGGCTGGGCGCCTGGCAGAGCCGCCCCGGTGACTCGCCCACGACGGCTGCCTCCCCCTCGGCACTTCTCCTGGGGCCACAGCCAGCTCCTCTCAGCGGCAGCGGGCGGCTGCCTGCTCCTCGTCCTGCGCCTCCGGCCTCGGCGTTGTTTTTCAACTGGGAGTTTGTTACCCTTAATCTCCCCCCCCCAACCCCGCTTTCTGTCCATCCCCCGCCCCATCCCCGGAAACCGCCAGTCTGCGCTCTGTGTCTGGGG
>PVJN01045300.1:0-16955 GCA_004026805.1 Lasiurus borealis
AAGAGGCAGCTGATCCATGATTCTCTCCCATCATTGATATCTCTCTCTCTCTCTCTCTCTCTCTCTCTCTCTCTCTCTCTCTCCCTCTCCCTTTCCCTCTGAAATCAATAAAAATACATTTTTAAAAAAGAAAATTTTGCTGAGATTGGTTTGGCTCAGTGGATAGAGCATCGGCTTGCGGACTGAAAGGTCCCAGATTTGATTCCGGTCAAGGGCATGTACCTTACTTCGGGCACATCTCCACTGTAGGGTGTGCAGGAGGCGGATGATCAATGTCTCTCTCTCATCGATGTTTCTGACTTTCTATCTCTCTCCCTTCCTCTCTATAAAAAATCAATAAAATATATTTTAAAAAAAGAAAGAAAAATTTGACTAACTTTCCTGCTGTCATTGTGACATCTTTAGTAAAACAACCCTTTCCATTATTACTACTAGAATGGAACTGGTGAACTGCGATTGCAATCCAGCTTCTGGGGCTCAGAAGGGGCAGATCAAGTCAGCAAATGCTCCGTGCAGCAGGGTCCTCAGAAAGCCCGCTTCTCCGGGCGCCTGGGCCTTGCCTACAGCCCTGGAGGGCAAAAGGCCAGGTTCCGAGGCCCGAATATGACTGGGCAGTGACCACCGATGAAGGCAGCAGATCCTGGCTGAAGCTGAAAATGTGGAGCAGAGAAAGCGCAGATCCAGGGGTGAGGGCAAGTCCCCAGCCCTGCCACGCTGTCCCCAGCGGCCCCTACCAACCGAGGGTCCCCTGGGACAGAAGCAAGATCCCTTAGGGCAGAGGCCTGGAATAGCAAGGCTCCATTTGCCCATGTTTGGGCTGGCGTTTGCTCCTGTTTCAGGATTTGTTCAGGTTGGTGTGAGAAGCGGAGATTAGAAAACAGCGCAGCAATGCAACACGATGCCTGCCTGTGAAATTAAACCCACACAGAGAGGGGGTGGTTTCTGCAGCAGGGGGGTGGGGGGACCGGCCTGACCACATAGCACCCCTCGTATCTTAGAAGCGAAACTCCGTTATCAAAACACGGGAAACCTTTCTAACCTCTCTGTGCTTTCGGCCGAGTTGCCTTGAGCACTGCCCACCACTTCTTTCTACAACCACTCATTGGAAGAACCTGGAACTGTGGCCAAGAGTTTCTGGAAACTACTTTTCTACTTATTCATTGAACATTTATTTGAAAGGTTAGTATCTGTTTAAATGTTTAGCTTATATTTGGATAGGATTCAAAAGACCATGCCATGAAAACACTTGCCCTGTTCCTTGTCTCAGCAATGACAACACTGAACGCCACTGGAGCTGTGCGCCTGGGAACCGCCACGGTGTGCTCACTATGGTTGACTACACAGTGGCCCGGTGCATGAATTCATGCATGGGTGGGGTCCGGTCAGCCTGGCCAGGGGGAGGGGACATGGGCGGTTGGCCGGCCTGCCTGCTGGTCAAACTCCTGGTTGAGGGGACAATTTGCATATTAGCCTTTTATTATATAGGATATACACCGAGTGGCCAGATTCTTATGTGTTCAGAGATCATCATCATCTGCTCACTCAGTGTATCTCAGTGTATATTCTGTACGTGAAAGTTGCCGAGACAGGAAGTCTTAGCAGTTCTGATCACGAGAAAAAAAAGTTTTGTAACTATAAGATGAGAGAAATTAACCTGATATTGTAGTGATCGTTTCACAATATATAGAAATATTGAATCATGTCCTCTACCTGAAACTAATAGAATGTTACATGTCAAGTACACCTCAATTATAAAACAAAGAAACCTCCCAGTGCTTTAAAAAAAAGTTAATCCCAATTATTTTATTTTTAAATATATTTTATTGATTTCAGAGAGGAAGGGGGAGGGAAAGAGGGAGGGAGAGAGAAAGAGAGAGAGAGAGAGAGAGAGAAACATCAATGATGAGAGAGAATCATGGATCGGCTGCCTCCTGCATGCCTCCTACTGGGGATTGAGCCTGCAACCCTAGCATGTGCTCTAATCAAGAACAGAACTGTGATCTCATGGTTCACAGGTCAATGCTCAACCACTGAGCCAACCACTGAGCAAACCATGGAGCCACACTGGCCGGGCCCCGTGCTCTTTGTGTTCGTGGAAATGGCACAGAACCACCTTCCTCAAATGACTCTGACAATCCCCTTGTTTACAGCGTAAGGCCAGACCCGGACTCTTCAAATTCCCATTCTTTGCCTTAAATTTATTCCCTGAGCTGGTTTGTGCCCACTGACCAATCGGAAGAAAATGCTTGATAACCAATATTTGGTTAAGCTCCTTCCTTCCCCCGATCCTGGAACTCTGGCCCACCCTCAGTCTGAGCCAGCAGACAATGTCTCCCTTGGATACACCGAGAGACTGCCCCCTGGTGCCACTCCCGGTCACCCCACTTCCTCACACTGGTTCTTGCATGTGATAGGGACTCAGGAAGTTAAAATGTCCAGCTTTACATCTGTGGTTACTAGGGCTGATCACTGATGCACATAGAATGCTATTGCCCCAAGGACTGGACGGTATGACTGGGTCTGCCCTGACTTCAGGAGACGCACTACCATTTCGACCTCTGTGCCCCAGGAGGACTGCGAATGACCACAATGGTATCTGAGCCATCTGCTTCAGGGAGAGAACATCCAGCGCCCGGGATGCAGATAAAGAATCATGGGACGTGCGCGTGCACACACAATCACAGGTCGGCAGATGAAGAGATGCTCGGAAAATCACGGACTGTGGCTGTTATCTGATGAACCTTTCCCCCCACATTCCAAACTCCTTAACCACTTTCTCCCGAATTCCAGACCCTTTACTTACACTTTTCTTCTCCTTCTAAACAGTCAGCCTGAGATCAAATGTAAGACCGCCTTTCTAGAGCACATAACCCATCTTCTTCTCAAAGCACCGGCCATCTGAATAAAGAGCCCATAACCTGGACCCTTGTTCCTACTCCTGCCGTGTCAGCACAGCCAAGGGTTCGGTGAGCCTGAGGGGGGGCGGCGAAGGATGAAGAAAAGACAGACAGAGAATAAGTTGGGTCTAGGTAGATCTCCTGTGCCTGGCTGAGGCCACAGAACAGATCCAGACGACAAACTGAGCCTTTATTTTCTAGCCAGAGGTAAACAAGGTAATTTACAATGTTCTTGTGAGTTTCACTTATTTTGGCAGCATTTGCTGCCCCTCCCACCGCCCATTAGCTACCCGGAAAAGATCTAGGGAACAGTCACAAGATCAAGCTTAATTATGCTGAGGGCTGTGCCCTCTAAGCTGGGACTTGCTTGCGGCTTTGCCAGCAGGTCAGTCGGAGGCTGAACCCTATAACCGCTCCTTACATCTACTTAATGGTTCTATTCTCTCTCCTTACTCCTGACTTTTCCCCAACTACCGTGACATGTATTTTATATGGCACATGCGTTTCCTTTGAGAAAAAGAGCATGGCATTCTATGAATATCTGCTTTGAAGCTGCCCTTGTTTTCTTCTCCACCCCTGTGCGATCCGTTATAATATACTATGAAGTGAGGCCCATGGCAACCTCATAAGCACGGCCTCGTACATTCCGAGGCCTAGGAGTGTTATTCCAGAACATCTGCATCCTCCTCTGCTCACAGGGCCTGATGTGCCTCCGAGTAGTCACAGTGGTTCAACCTCTCAGCTTCGTTATCCCGGAGAATCTCCCCTCAGGAGCGCTGAGATGCCGTCTAACTCAGATGGTTGGATACACCCATTTTTCATGTAATTCTGGTTGTCAGGCCAGAGAGAAAGGGTGCACAGATGCCAGCTGAAAACCAATCCCCCAGACCCAGCTTATCCCTCAGCCTGTAACATCTGCAGATGTAGTCAAGCTCCTTCGCAATGCCGGAAGCCAGCCGTCTGAGCCCATCTGTAGCTACTTCCTGTCCCTAAGGCTGCGGTCCCTACAGATTGCATCACTCAAACTCGGGGTGTCTGTGTTCCAGCTTGTCCTGCCCTGTCCTTCTTGCTATAGGCTCCCCCTTTGCTTTCTCCCCGCCTGTTTCTAGCACAGAGATGGGGCTGCCTGCCGGCCCTCACCCCCAGCCGAACTCAGGACAGGGAGATCCAGTCCCTCAGGGAAGATTTGCTGAGACAGACCTCTCCAGCTGAGGGCTACCCGCCCCCCCTCCTTGCTGCCTTGACGACTCAGCTTCCTTCCCCAAACAAAACGCCAGGTGAATGTAAATTACTTACAGATGAGGAATGTAGGTCAAGGGCAAGGCGAGAGCCTGAACGAGTTCTGAGCTGGCCGACGATTCCTAGGTGCACTGGAGCCAGGCTATGTGATGATTGAAAACCAGCACGAGACCCTAAATTTGGTTTGCTCCCTAAGTCACTTTAATGGCCGACAGTGGCAACGCTGGTGGGCTTAAGCCCAATGAGCAACTTGGCCCAGAGCACAAGCGGTGGTAAAGCATCGTGACCGCATTTTATTTTATTTTTAAAATACAATTTTATTGATTTCAGAGAGGAAGGAAGAGGGAGAGGGAGAGAAACATCAATGATGAGAGAGAATCATGGACCGGCTGCCTCCTGCACGCCCCACACTGGGGATTGAGCCCACAACCCGGGCATGTGGCTTGATAAGGAATTGAACTGTGACCTCCTGGTTCATAGGTCAATGCTCAAGCACTCAGCCATGCCGATTGGGCTGTGACCACATTTTAAAGTCGTAACCTCCCCAATGCCCAAAACAGAGGGCAGCAATTACAAATGAGATCCAACGTGCATGAAAGATAACAGTGATGTATCTATGGCTTCGCTCCCATGATTAAAGAGCATGGATTACGGTTACTGTACGCCAGGCCCTAAGCTGGGAGCTGGGAATACAGAGAGAAAGGAAACCAAATGTCTGCCTTCAAGTCGTTCACCATCCAGTGGAGAAAATACCAGGAAAGACTCAAACACAGTGGTACCTCGAGATACGAGTGCCCTAACATACGAGATTTTTGAGATACGAGCCGAGCGAGTGATCTTTGCTTTGAAATACGAGCAACATTTGAGATACGAGTCATCGCGCAGATCGGCCAGCTGCACACGACCCACCAGTTTACCGCGACTCGAGCGTCTCATAGTTTCCCATGCCTCAAGGTTACGGAACAAATTAAACTCGTATCTTGAGGTACCACTGTACTGTAATAGACTGGGATAAAGACTCACAATAGAGTGATGGGAGATAGTGATCACAGAGCCCAGGTGTAGCCTGGACTTTCCCAAGGAGACTTCCTGGAGGAGGGGGCATGGGCGATGGCCCTGAAAGCTGAGTAAGAATTCGCCAAGTGGGCAAGGGCAATGGGCAGAGGCTTTTGTCCCAAAGCACAGCAGCAGGAGCAGCGCAGTGTTTGAAGCAGGCCAGAGGGTATGCGCTGGTCTCCGTATGGAAAGGACGCTCACCGCTGCCCTAGCTGGTGTGGCTCAGTGGATAGAGCACCGGCCTGTGGACCGAAGGGTCCCCAGTTTGATTCCGGTCAGGGGCACGTGCCTGGGTTGTGGGCTTGATCCCCAGTAGGGGGCAGCTGATCAATGATTCTCTCTCATCATGGATGTTTCTCTCCCTCTCCCTTCCTGGGGGTCCTGCCTGCCTCCAGAAGTTACTGTCTCCACGTTCCCTTTATCTGTTTTCCAACTTCCAACACCAACTTACCTACCTGCTTACAGTGAATTCACTGTTAAATGAACCGCTAGGAGTTCTGTTTTTCTGATAGGACTGTGACTGGAACCAGGAATGAGATCAGCAAAGGGCTCCCAGTATTGTTCACATGAGCAAGAGATGGATGGTCTCTGTTAGCTGAGCTCTTTACCTTTTAGAACAGCTGACACAAAGCTCTATTGATTTCGGAGGGCCTGGCACCGTCACCAATGGTGACAGTGTCACTTCGTCACCCCCAGCTTGAGTACAGGTTTGTTATAAAAGGATATAACTCAGGCCCTGGCCGGCGTGGCTCAGTGGTTGAGCATCGACCTATGAACCAGGAGGTCACAGTTTGATCCAGGTCAGGGCCTATGTCTGGGTTGTGGGCTCGATCCCCAAAGAGGGGTGTGCAGGAGGCAGCTGATCCATGATTCTCTCGCATCGTTAATGTTTCTGTGTCTCTCTCCCTCTCTGAAATCAATAAAATATATACAGTGGTACCTTGAGATGCGTGTTTAATTCGTTCCATAACCTTGAGGCGTGGAAACTATGAGACGCTCGAGTTGCAGTTAACTGGTGGGTCGTGTGCAGCCGGCCGATCCACGCAATTACTCCTGTCTCAAATGTTGCTCGTATTTCAAAGCAAAAATTGCTCGCTCGACGGCTCGTATCTCAAAATCTCGTAAGTTAGGGCACTCGTATCTCGAGGTACCATTGTATTTTAAAAAGAATATAACTCAGAAACAGTCAGATGGGAGAGATGCATAGGGAAGGGTGTGGGAAAAGGCATAACATGTCCATGCTCTAAGGTGTCCACTCTCCCCAAATTCCTATTGTCCACCAACCCAGAAGCTTTATGGAGGTTTCACTCCATTATTGATCAAACCATTGGCTATTGGTGATTGATTGAGCCTGCAGCCTCCTCCCCTCCCCTGTCTGTGCCACAAACAGGACCAAGAGCAAACATACATCCTTATTATAAATCACAAGGTCACATCTGCCCTGTGTGAGCACCAGTTTGAAAGGACGAGACTGTGTTGCAAGATGTCAGCTACGTGAAGAAACTGAATTTAGTCGCATTTTTTATTTTGTACTTAACTGAGTTCATGCCACGCTACAATCATTATTTGCAGTTTAATGCTTAAATCTGGGGGGTGGTGAATTTCCTGTTTTTGTGGTGGTTCCTCATCAGAAGAATGCAAGGTGTTTATAATAAAAGTTCTTAGATCAAGCTTCGGTGAGGCCTTGCTTTCCTAAAGGCTTACAAATCTGAAATTACCAGCTAGCTCAGTGGTTCTCAACCTTCCTAAGGCCGTGACCCTTGCATCCAGTTCCTCATGTGGTGGTGACCCCCAACCATGACATTTTGCTACTGTTATGCATCGTCATGTAAATATCTGCATTTTTCGATGGTCTTAGGCGACCCCTGTGAAAGGGTTGTTAGACCCCCAAAGGGGTCGCGACCCACAGGTTGAGAACCGCTGAGCTGAGTACAGATAGCTCCTCCATGCGGCTAGAGCGCCATCTGCTGGCCAATGGTAGGTATCTGTAATTTTGAACTTTACAAAGATGTTTCACCTTAAAAATTAAGTCCTCTTGTAGTTGCTGTTATTTATTTTTAAAACAGCTTCTCACGGAATCCTGAGTAGGTAGTAAGTTTTGGGCAAAAGGCTTAGGTTAGAATCCGGTTTCTACAAAGGATGAAGGTGGGACGGGCGCCTGGTATAAAATGCAAATGTGAGGCCCTTGGTTCACAAATTAAGAATTTCAAGAGAGCGACCGCAGAGGATGAAGCTAAGTGCGGAGTCCTTCTGAGTATGGGGTCCCGTGTCCCTGTGCAGGTCACGTGCCCTTGAAGCAGTTTCTAGGTGAAGGGGGCCATGAGAATGAGCCCAGCTGTCAAGTTTAGCAGGCAGAGCACGCAGTTGACAACCCAATGACCTTGGAGCCTACAAACAGACCCCACATTTCATCCCACTGAAGAGGGACTAAGTTAGCCATTAGGGACTGTCATGCAGACCACACATTCTTAAGCGCCTCCTCCTTTTTTTAATTAAACATATTCTTTATTGATTTCAGAGAGGAAGGGAGAGGGAGAGAGAGAAACTTCAATGATGAGAGAGAATCGTGGGCAATAATGAGAGGGAATCATGGATCTGCTGCCTCCTGCACATCCGGGAATCAAACAGTGACCTCCTGGTTCATAGGTCGATGCTAAACCACTGAGCCACGCCTGCCTGACTCTGCGTGCTCTTGTAGCAAGCAGCCAGACCATCCGTAAATAAATGGGCGTGGCTTTGTTCTAATAAGAGTTTATTTACAAAATCAGGTCTTGGGCCTATAGCTCTAAAACCAGTGGTTCTCAAACTGTCGTGCGCACGGCATCACCTGGAGTGAGGCCTGGGAAGGAGCATTTCTCAGGTGCTGCTGGTCTAGAGATCACCCTCCTAGAACTACTCCTCGAGACAAAAATGGGTCAAGTGGTTCTCACCTCCTGGTGGGAGGAGTCTGTGAGGCTTTTTCCCGGCTGGGATCAGGAATCGGGCCTGCAAAACTCAGCAACTGAAAACTTGAGGATGTTTATTTACATGCTCCATTGCTGGGTATTTGCACTTTGACAAGAGTGCTTGGTTCTTTCAATGTCAAGGGCCATTAGTCCTGCAGGAGGGATTTAGAGAAACATTAACTGTATTTTTCTCTCTCATTTCTTAAGCAAGAGCACAATTGGGAAGAAAGGTGTGGGGAAGGGGGTCTGATATTTAGGTGACCTGCCAGATATGATTTCCTGCCCAATTGTCAGCCAGTTATTTTTTTAAAAATATTTTTTATTGATTTCAGAGAGAGAGAAACATCAATGATGAGAATCATGGATTGGCTTCCTCCTGCACACTCCACACGGGGGATCGAGCCTACAACCCGGGCATGTGCCCTGACCAGGAACTGAACCATGACCTTCTGGTTCATAGGTCAATGCTCAACCACTGAGCAACACCGGCCAGGGTGTCAGACACTTATTGCAGATGCCTTATAGAGTCTTGGAGAAGCCTTATAGAGGACGACAATGACCTCTACTCTGCTGGGAGCAGATGGATCCCACCCGAGTGGAATAAATTCCCACTGCCTCAGCTGTCCGCAGAAAGGCTGGGGCAAAGTCAGTATTTTTCTTTTCTTTTTTAAAAATATATTTTATTGATTTTTTACAGAGAGGAAGGGAGAGGGATAGAAAGTCAGAAACATCGATGAGAGAGAGACATCGATCAGCCGCCTCCTGCATGCCCCACAGTGGAGGTGTGCCTACAAGCAAGGTACATGCCCTGACCGGAATCGAACCTGGGACCTTTCAGTCTGCAAGCCGACGCTCTATCCACTGAGTCAAACTGGTCTCGGCCAATGTCAGTATTTTTCAACAAAGCATGCTCCAGCCCACCTGCAGGAGCACCAGGGTGAGAAACGCTGTGCTAAGCCATGGCCAAGGCCCGTGGCTGCTCTGGCTCTGTAATCCCCAAGTACCACCCCCAAACCCACCTTCCTTCTCCCCCTCAACCCCGGCTGCTCATTCACTGCTTTCAATCTGCCAACAAAAATGTTTTCCTGGGCTCTCCTCAGCCAGAAAAAGGTAATACCTGATGGGTCTATTCCGGTGTGCTGGAAAGTCAGAAGAACCGAGTCCCCGCTATGACCTGCGGGACCTTGGGCAAGTGACCTGGTTGCCCTGAGCTCTGTTACCCTCTCTGAAAAGAGGCGACAATTGTTCCTGCCTCCCTGAGTCCATTGTTAGGGGAGGCAGAGGATGAAATGCAAGTGCAAGTGCAAATGCAGCTGTGGTTCTAGTTGGCACTTCAGGAGGGCACCCATTCCCAGGATCTACAGGTCCGGTTTCATTTGTAGGGATTGTTTTATGATATAACTAGAGGCCCGGTGCATGAATTCACACACTGCTGGGGTCCCTCTTGCAATCTGGGACCCCTTGGGAGATGTTGGAGAGCCGGTTTCAGCCTGATCTCTGCAGGCCAGGCCGAGGGACGGGCTTGTCGTATACATGTAAGATCTTTGGTTCATCTCTTCCTGCCCTCCCTCTTCCCCCCTTCCCTCTGAGATTCATCAGTCTGTTCCATGTTTTTTTTTTTAAAATATGTTTTGATTTTTTTTCAGAGGGGGGCAGAGCGATATAGAGAGTTAGAAACATTGATGAGAGAGAGACATCGATCAGTTGCCTCCTGCACGCCCCCTACTGGGGATGTGCCCGCAACCAAGGCACATGCCCTTGACCGGAATCGAACCTGGAACCTTTCAGTCCACAGCCTGACACTCTATCCACTGAGCCAAACCGGTCTATGCTGTTCCATGTTTCTATGCCTGTGCATTGAGCATCTGCCCCTGGTGGTCACTGTGCATCCTAGCTACCAGCTGGTCAGCCCGTTGCTTAGGTTTTTATATAGAGAGATCAATAATAACAACAACAGTAATAATAATAGGATTATTGTTTATTGAGCATCTATTACATACCAGAAACGATATGAGATTCTTTGCTTCGATTACTGTCACTTTGCCTGAGGTTTCGGAGCCAGAGGGGAAGGAACAGATGTGAAGCCAGCCCTTCTCACTGCTCACCTGCGGCTGGACCTGAGGTGTCCGTGGGCACGCCATTCTCCTCTCAGGAGGAGGAGCTTATGCTGTATCAGAAAGCTCCGCCCACCTCTTCTGATTGATGTAACCATGTCTATGACTTTCCTATACTCAACTTTTAAAAAATTCAAAACAAGAAAATTTAAATACATATTCTCCCCCCCCTCCCTTTTTACTTAAATGTAACCGTGGCAGAGACTCTGTTACGTGGTCACCAAATTCTCCCTTTTTTTTTTTTTTCTCTAAGGGACGCGGGACCATTCTGTTTCCCAGCCCCCTTTCCTGTGTGGTGGAGGCCGTGTGAGGTCCTGGCCCACAGGAGGTGTGCAGAAGTGATCACACCCTCTGGGGACCTGCCCACACCACTTCCTGAGCCTTTCACGCTCCTTCTTTTGTTCTGGCTGCAAAGGCCACGTGATTCAGATGAGGACACCTCGATCTCTGAGTCATCTGACACACTTGAGTTGTGCCACGAGCAAGAAATAAACATTCTCTGAAGCCAAGATGTCAGTTCGTTACGGCACACCATGTGCCCGTCCGAACAAAGGAAATCGCTTTATTTCACTTCCCACAAGACATCCTGGAGGTCTTTCCATGGCATTGACAGGTCCACAGGATTCCATTCGGTAGAGGCATCACAGGCTATTTACTTAGTCGCTTTACAATGGACATGGCTTATGTCCAATCTCTTGTTATGGCGCACGCATGTCGCTATGTAAATACGCAGACTGGAGAATGTTTTAAGTGGCTGATGTGGAAAGCGGGAGGAAGATTTGACAAGAGGAGCACAGTAGGGCTGCAGCAATATGGGAGACCAGTTGATTCTGGATGCTGTCAGTGCGCTGTAGTAGAAATCTGAGGAATTCTATGCTTCTTGGCTAATGCTATTCAGCAGGTCAGGTGCAGCTCGGGAAAAGGTGGGTTGTTAGGCCCATTGAGAGTGGGGTTTTGTCAGGCTGACTTGCGAGCTGGCCAACAGGCAGGGGAATGAAGAGGTGGGCCAGAGGGGGTTTAAATACTGGTTCCAGTTATCCACGCGGACAGGGAAGGGAGGAGATAGGAAGAGGGGGTGTGGTAGGGAGAAAGCTGGGAGGCCAGGGGGCTAGAGTCTTGATGAGGCCAAAGATCCATGAAGTGAGTGAGACCGTGTCAAGGAAGAAGTCGGTAGTCAGTGTCAGAGTTTGCGATTTCAGAGGTGACAGCGGGTGCTCTTCCCAACAAAGACCAGCTTCAGGAAGCGACCACGTGGCCAACGTGGGATAGAAAGGAAGGTCGTTGTTGGCGAAGAGAACAAGAGAAGTGGAGGCAGGATTTTCTACGCGACATCCACTGGAATGTTCGAGGCTTCTGGGAACATGACAGGACTGAGTGTGAAAAGTAGGATTATGAGCCAGACACCACAGTATTTAAAAAGCTTCTGGAACTTGTAATCCATGAATATCCAAATGGCCTATGAATAGGGATACATAAAAATCTGGACTTATATACATAAAAATCTGGACTTATATACATACAGTAGTATATTCGATAGAAACATTAACTGTGGAAAAACAAACGCACAAAAATAAGCTTGTTTCTTATTGTGAAAGAGCCACTGTGCAGACCTTCGATGCCCAGTCAGTGACGATGTCGCTGCTGGGATGGTAATCCTGGTACCACAGAGCGCACTCGGTTGGGTCATTAAAACGGGCCACCCAGTCCCCTAAAATCCATGGAGAATGAGCCTCTTTCCAATCCTCGTCTGGACATGAACCCTGACTCACCAGCGGCTAGAACAAGTGCCCCCTGGCAGTCAGCCGTCCACAGGAGAAGACAGGAGCGAAGTCTGTTCGCATGACAGATGCACACGTCTGCTGGCCATCTTCGCTTACATGCGTGTTTACTCAGCAGCCTCGTCGGCCGGTACAGTAGAAGCACGTGTGTGCTTGCACCTGCCGGCGATGCTTGTTTGGGATGAGGAGCTGTTGCCGCCTTTTTTTTTTTTTTTTTTAAATGGCGAGTGTTTTGCTTCGCTTCCAGCCCGGCACTGAGAAAACAGGTGTGTCTGCTTCTTCCTTTTATACCGTCATCTTTTACCGTTAGTTTCAAACACCGCGCTGGTTTGCTCTCATGACGTCTGATGGCACCCAGCACTTCAGAAGAGATGACTTGCTGTATTGGGAAGGTAGTTGTGTGGCCTTGTATTTGGGTGGTGTCAGATGCCATTACAGTGGTACCTCGAGATATGAGTTTAATTCACTCTGTCACCTTGAGGCGTGGGAAACTATGAGACGCTCGAGTTGCAGTAAACTGGTGGGTCGTGTGCAGCCGGCTGATCCGTGCGATGACTCCTATCTCAAATGTTGCTTGTATTTCAAAGCAAAAATCGCTCGCTTGACGGCTCGTATCTCGAGGTACCACTGTACTTGGCTGCTCTGATGAGGCTTTCAGCCGGGCTAGTGTGCCTTGCTTGGTTGGAACATCATCCCATACACCCAAAGGTCATGGGTTCGATTCCCTGTCACATGCTCAGGTTGTGGGCTCAGTCCCCGGTTGGGTGTATATGAGAGGCAACCAATAGATCTCTCTCTCTCTCTTTCACACACACACACACACACACACACACACTCTCTCTCTCTCTCTCTCTCTCTCTCTCTCTCAAATAAACATAACCTTGGGTGAGGATTTTTTTTAAATTTTGTTTAAAAAATATAATTGCTCTCACTGTTCTCATCTACCCAACACTACCTTCCCCACATCCCCACCCCCTCCACTCATCTCAGCTTTACAAGACTGAGGATCCCCTCAGATTTACATGACAAGGTCTCTGCTTTCCCCGGATGCTGAGGGAATCAATTGCAGGGGAAAGAGCTGCAAACTTGGAACTGACAGTTGGGGAGTTTGTACCGGTCTGAAAATTGGGATATGGAATTATAGATTATAGATTATTTAAATGCCTTTCTACTTTTCTGTATTTCTAAATTCTATACAGATAGCATGGGTTGACTTTATAATGAGACAGAACTAGGAAATATCACAAAAAATTCACTTAGAGTCTGTGATAGCAAGGGAAATGATTTTGTCATAATGTTAAGGCTACCAAGTTACAGAGAGAAAAGTATTTCTTCTCTGTTGAAAGAAATGGAATCTTTTCAAAGATAAAAGAGTAGAAAAATATTAATAGAGGCATTGATAGAGAGTATTAATAAAGATATTACAAGAATACAGGTTAGCTTTTCATCTTCTTGAAATTCTTTTGTAAATTCCAGATTTTCTCTAAGGATTGTATGTTCTGTTTAAAACAGTCTAGGAAAACGCAGCTTTCAAACAAAGCTATCTAAAAACCACAGACAAGTCACTGGTTATACTTTTGGTCTCAACTGTTTTGCTTTTGCTCTGTTCACTGAGCAGTTTTTGCTTCAACGTGACCCCTAGTTCCCTAGACCGATGCCAAAGGAGCACCAAAAAGCGGGCAGGTGCAGAGTATGGGAGCAAAAGCGCAAACCCGGAAGCAGGTGGGAAAACCAGGAAGCCGAACCCTCACCATAGAGGCGACCCCCGCCTGGGCACCAGCAACATCTGGGGCGGGGTCATTCTTTGTCCTAGCGCCATGCCCTGTAGGATGTGTAGCAGCGCTCCCGGTCTCTGTCCACTAGGTGGCAGTAGCAACCCACCTTTCCACTTGTGACAAAGAACACTGTCACCAGACATGACAAATATCCCTGGACAACAAAAGCACCCCCAGCTGAGAACCCCACAGGCCTACACCATTACAGGTCTCCCGGCCCGGCTGGAGTGGCACAGTGGTTGAGTGCCACCTTAGAAACCAGGAGGTCAGTCGATTCCGGGTCAGGGCACATGCCTGGGTTATAGAATCCAGCCCCAGGATGAGGCAGCTGATCAACGATTCTCTCTCATCATTCATGTTTCTATCTCTTTGTCCCTCTCCCTCTTCTCTGAAATCAATTAAAAAAAAATTAAATAAATAAAGGTCTCCCAAAATGGGTTTTTCCCTTTGGACTTTGTGGATATGGTTGCTTTTAGTCAAGTTTTCCCAATCTCTGCACTATTGATATTTTGGTCTCCATAATTACTTTAAAAAAAAAAATACATTTTATTGATTTTTTACAGAGAGGAAGGGAGAAGGACAGAGAGCTAAAAACATCGATGAGAGAGAAACATCTATCAGCTGCCTCCTGCACACCTCCTCAATGGGGATGTGCCAGAAACCAAGGTACATGCCCCTGACTGGAATCAAACCCGGGACCTTTCAGTCCACAGGCTGATGCTCTATCCACTGAGCCAAACCGGTCTTGGCTGGTCTCAATAATTCTTGATTGCGGGGGCTGCCCTGTGAATTGTAAGATGTCTAGTCTCACTCACTATATGCCAATTCCACCCCACCCCTGGGGAGCAAAACTTTATGGAACAGTGTTGTCAATGAGGACAGCTGGTGTACTGTCATCAGCTAGCACTTGAACATTTCTTCAGCAACACTTAATTTTACTCCTCCCAGAGGTACCAGCCTTCTGTCTTGAGTCTCCAGGCTACCACCAGAGAACATTCCAGAGAAAAGACTGGGTAGTACTTGAGTGAGGTGTTCCTTGATGTTTAGTATCCATAATGTCCTTAATGGGTTTTCTACACTATTAGGAGCTTCGTGTAGGTCATCCAGGGAAGGGTCTTGTACTCACAGGCATGCAAATCTGAAAATGTTATGCATTTTGCCAGACTCTTAGATAGGCAATGTTGTGTCTTTCTCAGAGCAGCACATCTGGAGGCATAGAACGTCCATCTGTCCTACATTGTTAAGTTCAATATACTTGCATAGTATTTGTGGTGGTGTGCAGGCAACATAGTTTATTCAGCCAGTCTCCTAGGATCGGACAGATAATGTTGCAAAGAATGAATGCTTGGATACAAGGGTGGGCAAAAGTAGGTTTACAGTGTAACACAAACTTTTGTGTACTCACAACTGCCGACTTACTTTTGCCCACCCCTGCACGTACTTTCATAGTTAGAGGTGGAGTTCAGGGTCAGTTCCTACAAGTGGCATTGGTGGGTCAGAGGCAAGGGCATATGTAGTTGTAATATTGTGATTAATCATAAGAAATACACCATACTTTCCGGTGTATAAGACGACTGGGCATATAAGACGACCTCCAACTTTTCCAGTTAAAATACAGAGTTTGGGATATACCCACTCTATAAGATGACCCCCGACTTTTGAGAAGAGTTTCCTGGGTTAAAAAGTCATCTTATACGCTGGAAAATACGGCATATTTGATCTTCATCCCATTTGACACAGGCTGTAGATTGCATCCGGGTTCACTCTAAAGTAAATGCCTGGGTCAATGACTTTATATCTCAGTGGATATTCAGAGGAAAGCACAGTGAGCAACATAACCCATCTTTCATTCGAGTTGGGCACTTGTGTTTATTTTAAATCCTTATTTCCATGCAGTGTTTGTGGGCAAAGCCACTGACTTTACTATGTGAGAACTATATATATACACCGTGGTACCTCGAGATACGAGTGCTCTGACATACGAGATTTTTGAGATACGAGCCGTGGAGCGAGCTATTTTTGCTTTGAAATACGAGCAACAGTTGAGATAGGAGTCATCGCGCGGATCGGCCGGCTGCACACGACCCACCAGTTTACCGCGACTTCAGCATCTCATAGTTTCCCACACCTCAAGGTTACAGAACGAATTAAAATCGTATCTCGAGGTACCACTGTATTTTTCTTTCCTAGAGAAACAAACCAAGGAATCTAATAACAAGTGTTGATTAGTTTACTGGGCAAAAAAGAAAAAGAATGAGATGCTGGCCAGAGAGTGTTACTCCCCACAAAGGGCTCTGCTTCCTAGAAGCGGCCTTATTTTCAGGCAAACTGTCTCGGACCCCTAAGGCCCACAGGCCCCCTCCCAGGCCCTGGTCCCCCCTCAGCAGGCAGGGGAGGTGGGCTTTGCTCAGTCTGGTTAAAACAGTTGAAATCCTAAACTGGCTCCCCTATTTATAATTTTAAACATTTATTTCCATTTACTTAAATTTCAGAGAGAGAGGGGAAGGGAGAGAAAGAAACAGATGTTTGTTCCATTTATTGATGCTTTTGTTGCTTGATTCTAGTATGTACCCCGACCGGGCTTGAACCTACAACTTTGGTTCATGGGGATGACGCTCTAACCAACTAAGCTACCCGGCCTCGGCCCAGCTTCCCTATTTAATATGCAGCATGTTTCTTAAATCTGTTTTACACGGAGCTGGAAAATGACCTTGGAAATGAAAAACAAAGAACCGGAGCTGACAGCAGAGGGCGCCCTTCCCTCGACGACGCCGTTGACACACTAGCCACCAGAAGGCATGCTGGCCTGGGGTTTGTTTTTCAGTTACTGGGGGTTGACAATGGACACACATTCCAGTGGGAGCGGACACACCCAGGACTGCTGCACGGACTCCCTCCCGTTCCCCACTTTCCTTCTCTTGCTCGGCGGATGATCTCACGTTTAGAGAAACACAATGGAAAGGAGTGGTCCCCGAGGCTCTGCAGGAGGAATACCCGAGAGGGGTGTCGGTTTTCTCTCCCGCCTGCTTCCCTGCTTCTCCAAGGAGGCCTACGTGTGGGTTTGGGATCTGTGTGGCATCCATCCTCCCTCCCCCCGCCCCATTCTCCCCCCCTAAGGAAAGGCAGACTGGAGGTCAGTTATAAAATCCAG
>PVJN01045301.1:0-16955 GCA_004026805.1 Lasiurus borealis
TTTTTTTTTTTTTAATGTATTTTATTGATTTTTTACAGAGAGGAAGGGAAAGGGACAGAGAGTTAGAAACATCAACCAGCTGCCTCCTGCACACCTCCTACTGGGGATGTGCCCGCAAACAAGATACATCCCCTTGATGGGAATCGAACCTGGGACCTTTCAGTCCACAAGCCAATGCTCTATCCACTGAGCCAAACCGGTTTCGGCAAGCATAACACTTTTGTTATTAAATCTATTAAATCCGAAAGTCATTACCAGTTGTTATCATCTCCTCTGAGAGCTATTTATTACTGCTTCTTTCATCACTCCCAATCATCGATAGCAGCTACAAATGGTACATGATGGAGGGAGATCTAGCCACATTTTCTCTTTAATTTCTTAAGAGTCAAGAAGAAAAGTCAAACTCCGAACACAACATTTTTCTTTTCCTTTTTTCTTTAATTTTCCTTTCCTTTCTTTGTACATTATCACTGGAATTATTATTATTATTATCAGTAGCAACAAGATTTCTGTAGCTCTTTCTCTGCAAAGTCTTGGCTTGAGCTTTGGGCTATTTTTAAGCTTCCAAAGGTGATTCACTGTAGAGCACAGTCTATAAAACTAGTTAATGTGATTAGGGCTTGCTTCTTCAATTCGGAATTCAGTTTTCTCACTTTATAACCCGGAAATACCTGTTTTAGAAACATTTGCCTTTCCATAGTGAAATATTCTTCTCCATTTGGGTTTTTCTACATATAGTCTGGTAGCAGCTCTTTCTAAATTTAGAAAATCAATGCATTATTATCTAGAAAATTCTCCATAGAGCTCTAGGGCTTTTGTTGAATTGATTGGATTAATGTCAGAGAAAGAGAATATGAAAGTCTATACGTGGGGTAGAGATGATTAGAAACAATACAGATTTTCCTTTTTTATAATCCTTCCCATTTAAAATGTAATCACCCATTTGACATGTTACAAGAGGTTCTTTATTAATCTCTCTAAACCACCATTCCTTCATCTCGTGCTGTGAAAATCCTTCACAGGATTATTGGGAGGAGGAAATGGGACAAATAAACATCACATGTGCTAAGAACATTTGTTTTTTCTTTTTGGAAAGGATGATGTTGATGGTGAGGGTGTCATTAAAAGAAATGCATACATATATAAATACCCCATAATACACATACACACATGCACACAAATACACTCACACTTGCATAAGTACACACAAAAAACAATTGTGAATTGGATAACAATACAATTTTTTTAATTTTTTATAATTTTTATTGAATTTATTGGCATGACATCGGTTAATAAAATTGTATCGGTTTTGAGTCTACAATTTTATAATGCATCATCTGCATATTGTATTGTACCCACCCGAAGTCAAGTCTTCTTCCATCACCATTTATCTTCCCTTTACTCTCTTCTACCTCTCTATCCCCAATTTCCCTTAGGTAAGCACCATACCATAGACTGTGTCAATGAGTTTTGTTTGGTGTTTTTGCTGAATCCCTTCATCTTTTTCACCCAGTTCAAATCCCCTGTCTTCTGACAGCTGTCAGTCTGTACTCTGCGACTATGAGTCTGTTTCTATTTTATTTGCTTATTTTGTTCATTAGATCCCACACAGAAATGGAATTATTTGGTATCTGTCTTTCTCTGGCTGGCTTATTACACTTCACCATAATATTCTCTAGGTCCATCTATACTATCACAAAAGATAAGGTTTTCTTCTTATTTTTTTTACAGCCAAGTAATAATCCATTGTATAAAGGTTCCACAGCTTTTTTTATCCACTTATCTACTGATGATACTTGGGCTGCTTCCACATATTGGCTACTATAACTAATACTGCAATGAACATAGAATTGCATATATAATCTTTGAATTAGTGTTTCATGTTTCCTCAGATATATTCCCAGACATGGAATTGCTGGATCATAAAGCAATTCTGTTCTCCATACTATTTAGGAAATGCCATACTGTTTTCCATAGTGGCTGAACCAATCTGCATTCCCACCACCAGCGCACAGGGATTCCAAACCTTTTCTCCACATCCTCAGCAACACCTGTGGTTGGTGGATTTATTGGAGTTAGTCATTCTGACAGCTGTGGGATGATATCTCATTGTAGTTTTCATTTGAATTTCTCTTATAATTAGTGATGTTGAGTATCTTTACTTACGTCTATGGGACACTGTATGTCCTCTTTGGAGATGTGTCTATTCTGGTCATTTGGCCATTTTTTAATTGAATTGTTCCCAATTGTTTCTTACCTGTATTGACTAGACTTTCGTCAGTCTTTCTCTTTTTATTGGTTTATCTTATCATGTAATATTCAGGGATCAGGCACTTTTATTTTTCAAGGATAGGCGGTCAACATTATAGTATTATTAAATGTGTAGAGTATGTTGTTTAAGTGAATGTTTTACCTGTAAAGACCTATGAGGCCATGCCACATAGCACTGTAAGTAGCAAGCAGTGTTCTTCTGCAGAGACCTGAGAGAAAAAGAACTAAATATGGGTTTCAAGAGGATGGCTTCAAAGTCAAGGAGGAGTTGTTCGCTTTAGGGAAAGATTATAGTTGTAAACAGAGACTAGAATTATCAGAGACATGTATTTGAGTAAACAATTTGAAAATTGGAATTTGAAAATACTCATTTTTACCTTGCCTTTAAAAATGCTTCTCGTCTGAGACCTGAGAGGTCAGAGCGATGCAAAATGAGATTATTAAACAGATGAAATGATTTCAAGTAGATGTTCATCAGCAGCTGACATTGTTTCTCTGGGTGTAATATTCTGAAAGTGAAGGTGAACATATAATATCTTATGACCATGATCTGCAAGGCATAAGGCTGCTGTCTTATGCATGAAAGGCTGGACGGTAAAGGACATATTGGGATTCCCATCTGATAGCTAGGGAAATGAGAATGATAAATTGGACATTCTCATTAGAAGGAAAATATAGGTTTGATTTAGAGATGTTTATTGTTCTCAGCAAACCCAAAGAAGAGAGAGAAAGGCATAGGAGAACAGTGAGTATGGTTGACCAGTAGGCTCACTTGAGATTACTTTACAAAGATAGGAAGCATATTGGAGCTTGAGTTTTTCTCATCTTTGCAATTTAGCTGTTATACTGGCCATTCGCATAAGTCCCTGTGTTTATTTTCATTGTATTTCACATATTCATTATTATAAATCTAGTAAAATGATATAAGTTGAGTGTCTTTTGTTATTTTAATGACATATACGCTAATGGATTTAGACATTTATTTTATTTAACCATCACTAAATACTTATATGTAAATTATTATTTTAATATTTTAAACATAAATTACCTATGTAGTATTTCTAGGTTCACAAAACTTGTAAAATGCTCAAACTTTTCAGCATTAATCAAATGAAGGTGGGGGCATAGCAATAAGTAGCTGAAGAAAAGTCTTTGATGTAAAATAGGATGTTGATAATCTTAATTTAATATTCATTAATTAAAAATATTTTGTTATTATCTATCTGGGTATAGAGGTTATGGTTTAGAAGGGAATGTGAAGTTTGAATAAAATTTGAAAATATAATTACCAAATTTTTATTTTTAGGATTGCAAAGCATCAGTATAGGTGATATTAGAAAACTAGTGTCCCGGTGCATGGATTTGTGCACATTGAAATGAAACTAATTAGAATAAATATTTTAATATCACTATTTGCCCTTTCTCTATAAGAAGTGTCAACCAAATTCACGTTCAACAATGACAGATTAAAATGCCCACATGTAATTGGTACTAGCCAGAACTTTATATCTATCATGCATGCACAAATCAACTTAGCCTTTTATATATGTGTAGATAAACTTGCTTAATTAGATCTGCTTTCTGACTTAGCTAAACTTTTTCCAGCCCAGTGAAGCACCTCAACTTCTCTTTCAGGTAATTATCAGCAGTAAATATCAACATGAAGCAGGTTATTTTTGTACATCATGCAGGGAGAACAAAGGGTAAAATATTTAAGTGCAGCAGTGTTTGACTATATTCTGCCCCAAAAGAAAACCTGAAGTCATTTCAGTCAGATCAAGTTTCTAAGCTTTCTAAATCTCTGTTGTCTTGCTAATGAAAAGAAAATAGGATTCTACTGAGTCTCCTATCTACCTACTCCAGGACTTCTGTGAGGATCAAATGAGATGAGTCATGGGAAAAGGCTTCACAAACTTTTGGTTGAACTGTAAAATGTTTGCACCTGGCTATAAAGCAAGTCTTGTTTCTGAGCTGAAGATACTGCAAGGAGGCAAGCCACTAGGGAGAGGAAGCTAGGCATTACTATGTGTCATCATTACCTAGCACCCACAGTGACCATTTCTGGGCTGGGCTGGGCCGTGGGCCACATTTTATGCCATGGGGGTCTCACAGCATTGGCTGCGATTTGATGAGCTGTTGCTTGGGGTGGTGGTGGGACCTGTGTCACACTTGGGGGAAGCCAAGTATTGGTTTGTCAGCACCAGGTCCACTGTGCTGTTTATTTTTAAATGGCCAGTGCATGTCATGGCAACTCCTGCATTGAGCATCCCCCCAGTGGTGGTCATTGCTACTGGTTGGAAGGAAGGATGGACACTTAGCCTTTTATATATAGAGATAACCCAGGCAAGTGATCTTCTTTGACCTGGGAAGAGCACTTAGGGTGAACTCTGAAATATAAATAGGAATTTTTAAGAATTATGTGTGTGTCGGAAGAGAAATAGGGAAATGAGTTGAGTTAAAATTACTAAGATTTCAAACCTTAGTCTAAGAAAATTAATTGTTGCTGTAGCAGGCTACCTAAAATAATATTAAGATAGCTATTTCACAAAAAAAAATAATATAGAAAAGAATATCAAAGGGTCTCATAAGTCATGGTGAGGAGTTTATATCTCATTTGAAGTTCAATGAACAAATCAATGAATAATATTAGAGAGGAGAGTGACATAATCAGAACTGAATTCAATAAATTCTATTCATGATCAATTGACAGTCATTTCCTCTCTCTTTTTCCATTTTCTCATCTGTGAAATGAGAACATATGGTCATTTTTAATGGTTGCATTTTTTTATAGTCTATTATGATATAGACTCTTTTGTGGACGCACACAATAAATCAGTCTATCATGAAACTGTGCGTTTTATGAGTCATGAAGGAGATATGACATTTAAATTTTATTCAGACCTGGCCATTAACACGAAGCAGTGGAAAAAGGACAGAGCAGGAGTTGCAGTTTCCCACTCACTGGCTTGTGGGGAGCTCGGAAGTTATTCAACTTGCAGAGTCTAAATTTTTTTCATTTATTAAGTGGAAGAATAATACCCCACTGGTAAATTTATTCATTTGGGAAGTGTTCTCTCTTAACGGCTTTTAAATTTTTCCTTCCCTGATATGAGTGAAAATATGATTTAGTGTCCATGGGAGTTTTTCTTCCTTTAATCCATCTTTCTATAAATCACCATTATTTGTCTTGAGGGATTTCTGGTCACATCTTGACATACGATCATATAAGAAGATAGGATTGAGCATTGCAAAATTGCGAATGTAACTGTTTGGCAATTAGAGATTCATCATGTAATTTATTTAAAAATATTTATTCAGTGCAATCACTATGCTACACATTGTATCAAGCCCTGACAATGGAAAGATTTATAAGGATTTGTAGTTTTTAAAGTTCAGTAGCTCAACAGTCAGGAGTAAGAGCATCATTTGAAAAAGATTCATAGAACAATTTAAAAATATTGAAGCAGAGGCACAAGTAGACATGGAAGTGAGTAAACAAGGACTACCCTTAGCTTAATGGTCAAGGGCACAATGCTTGATCTAATAAAATCATTGAGGTAGGTGGAAGCTAACATATTGAAAGGGGTACATAAGGAACTTAAGATTCAGGGAAAACTGATCAATAGAGAAATGATTTTTAAAAAAATATATTTTATTGATATTTTACAGAGTGAAAGGGAGAGAAATAGAGTTAGAAACATTGATGAGAGAGAGGCATCAATCAGCTGCCTCCTGTACACCCCCTACTGGAGATGTGCCTGCAACCCAGGTACCTGCCCTTGACCGGAATCGAAACCAGGGCCTTTCAGTCCACAGGCCGATGCTCTGTCCACTGAGCCAAACCAGTTCTGTCAATACAGAAATGATTTTATTTCCTTTGGGTCACTGAGGATAAGTGCCAATGATTTTACTCTATAGCCATCATATCTAGAAAGGATAAAGTCATGTGATCTCGGGCATGCTGTGTCAAGTCTCTGATTCTTTATCTATTAGATGGGATGCTAATATATAACTCTCACATTACTTCTGTGAGAATTAAATGAAGCAGTTATATAAGTACTAACTTACATAGCAACTCTGGCTGAATCAAATCCAATATGGTGGGGGTGGTGAGGTTATGCTCATTCATGTGATGATGGGACACGGTTAGGGGGAGGGGACATACGATCCCAGAGGTGTCCACAAAAATGTCAGTTTTACTTTCTGAAGCTTTGCTGCATACGATTTAAAATGGAAGAAGACTCTCATTAATACCAGGTCATAACTTTGAACTGCAGTAGTGATCTGTAAGTATTTTTATTCTCAAGCTAAGCTGTAATTACCTATTTCAGTCTGAGAAATATCTAGCCATCATTTCCCTCCCTTGGAAAGTGCTAAGATTAGTGTGATATGATAGGTACAGAATTTTTCATCTGGCCAAAAAGACTTAGGTTCCATATATAGCTTAGTCATTAATTTGGCAGTTTTATTATATACACATCACTGACCTTATCTGAGCCTACAGTTTCCATACCAATCAAGTAAGTATAATAATAGCAAATTTGCAAGGATGCTAGGATAATTAGAGGTAGAAAGGCAGTTGACACAAAATAGGCTTCATATAAATTAAAAGTCTAACATTACCAATATAACAAAACAAAAAAATTGACAATTAAAAGTAATGTCCATAAATGCAGTTACCTGTTCATCTTAGGTATCACTATATTTTTAGTGCCTTACACATAGTCAAGGCTCAATAAAAATTAGGAAAACAGATATAAATTTAATTAAATAATAAAAGTAAGAGTCAACAAATTGATTTATTGAGGATATTAAAAGACACTTAATCAGAATATCTATATTTCTCTAGGCAAAGCTATGGAAATTGTGTCAAATCACATCAAATGAGTTAAATTAAAACTTTAAACAGATTTAAGGAACAGTTGGTAGTGCTTACGTACTAGTATATTGTATATTGGTAACAGCTAGAGATCTTTAGACTTAAAAATATTTTAAAAATCCAAGTTTTATGTTTTCAATGTGATTTCAGTGATCAAAATTATACAAAACTAGTGAGAAATCCAAAGGGATCAACCCACCAGCAAAAGAGTATGAATCTTGATAACCTCTGGCTAACACAAAAGCACTACACCTCCTGTTGACAAAACATTGTCATTTAATCAGGACTTTATTGAAATACAGGCAAAGCTGCCAATCAGAAGAAGAAAAAATAATTGAAAAGTTTAACACTGTTTATCCAAGGTCATTCCGTCTGCCTAAATCAATCCCCTTCCGATAATTTTAGGACACACAAAAAATATATTATACTACATTTTTAGACTTAAGGAGTATATCATCAAACTCAATAATGTTGAAATCATAATTAATAGAATAGTTATATAATTGTCACTTTTCCTAGTAGCATTGGCATTGATAACAGCTACCATAACACAGCAATGATATCTTTTGTCCTTTTACCGTAGTTCACATCACTATTTATTGAGTCTCAGCTTCCCAGTTTCCCATACACAATGTCCTCTCCCTTTTCTGATCGTCCTTTGGTGGTTTGTCTGTGGCATACTTTGTTTGGAAGCTATAGACTGTGAGACCCCGTATCTAAGTCAGCACACCTCCTTCTGGAATGATCCATCTTCACAGTCATGTCACGGAGTGTGCTATTTGCTGCCTTTAAATCCTGCTGGAGCAGTTCTAACCAAGAGTGATTTGTGCGGTGAAGGCCCACAGAGAAGATTTATAGGACCTCCTCCACCGGAGAACTGTGTCAGGGACAGTGATGTGCACTGAACCCTGAGGACAGGCAATAATGTCATTCAGGAGTCACGGCGTCCACTCTCACTCCTGGTCTCACCCAGGGGTAGCTGTGGGCCAGTCCAGCCACCTGTACTCATTGGGGATCACTTAATGAATTTTTAGGGCTCAAGAATTCTTTAAAGGTGCCTCAAAGGTCAATAGGTAGAGTGTCTCAAATACTGAAACATTGAGTTATGGGTCCACATGCCTGCCTCAACTGAACCATCTTGATTTTTCTGAACTTTCTACAATTAGAATTGACATATAATTTATTTCAACAAAGAATTGATCAACTTGGATATTCTCAGACTGAAAATCAGACAGAAAATCTCAGGTTCCGAGACGTTAGATCTCACAGTGCTCTTTAGATATAATTTAATGACTGAGTGCAAGTTATGATCTACCGCAGGTTCAAAGCTTCCACCTTGCTGCTGATTTTAGGGAGTGCTGTGTTGAAGATACTGAGTTATTGTGTGACAAGTCACTCATGGAACCTCAAAAGCAGGAGGGCTTTATATTTGCTGATACTATTATTAGATCAGTATCCCATTTTTATTGTTTGTTCATTTTAGATCACAAGTGTGAATCTTTAAGCAAGAAATCAGTTTTTCCAATAACTAATCATGACTAGATAAGATTAGGAATAATGTTGAGAATCATAATATAATAATTTTACTTCCCTAGGTGATTATATGTAAGTGATCTTTTATGATATTAATGGGAAACACAGACTCGTTATTTATGCACTACTTAGGAAAACTCAAAATGCTTTCATTCACATTATTAGATTTTCAAGAGGGGCAAAGTGAGCAAATTAGAAGAGAAAGAAGGGACATTTCTGGTTTCATCCTCCAAACAATGCACAGGGTCTACACACGTTGTGCACTGAATGAAGACAGACAACTCTTGGAGAACAGACTTTTCGCAGCTCATTCACAAACACTTTTTGCAGCTCATTCATAAGCACTCATTCACCAACTCCTTTACAGTGATAATGGGAATAAGAGGATATGGCCCGGCTTTCTTGCTCTTTTGGTGGATAATTCTGAGGCCCAATCTCTACTATTTTTCAGACTTGAGCCCTATTTGCTCATAATAGTAACCTGTGCCTAACAGCATATTTAATCCACTTACTTCCTTTTTCTTCATCATTCCCCTACTCCTTACTGACTAACTGTACATGCTTCCCAATTAACTACTTGCATGTTAATACCAACCCCAGAGTCTTGTTTCTAAAGCGCTCTGAATTGAAGATGTCCAGTTGCTAAACGATGCACCTGACTTTCCGGTCCTGTTTCCTGTAACTCTCAAGCCCATGGTCGGTCAACTGTGCAAGCTGTTGTCCCTCTAGGGCAGTGGTTCTCAAGCTTCCTAAGGCCGCGACCCTTGCATACAGTTCCTCATGTGGTGGTGACCCCCAGCCATGAAATGTTGCTACTGTTATGCATCGTGATGTAAATATCTGCTTTTTCCGATGGTCTTAGGCGACTCCTGTGAAAAGGTCATTCAACCCCCAAAGGGGTTGCGACCCACAGATTGAGAACCACTGCTCTAGGGAGACTACAGAAAGTCTTTGATTGTATTTACATCTTTTTAGACAAGGTGAAACTTTCTGGACACTATGGTTTTAATTTTAAATTTACTTTTACAAATTAACACTCTTTTCCAAAGTGTTAGGATGAAAACACACATGGGCTTATTTAAAACATGGGACGTGGCAGCCTTCACAAGTGGGCTCTGCGCTATTGCCTCTTGCATTAATTAAGAGAAAGGGGAGGTCTCTGTGACCATCCGGGTATCCTGTCTATTATCACACCACAGGCCTGATTTCCATTTTTGGAGCCTGGTTGTGAAGGTCTTCTCAAGGAGCTGGGCCTTGCAGCCAGAATGAGTTACTTTGTGGAGCAACTTACAACAAAAAAACCCAGGGAATTTGTAATTGGCCAACTGGCATGTGTCCTGAGGCCTGTCCTTAAAGAGTGCGATTTGAATAAACTGGGTTGACGGACAGCTTGGTTTGAACCAAGAGCAGCTATAGATGTAAAATCTAAGGGATGAGTTAAGTTACAATAATTACAAACCATACTAATACGTAGAAATATTTTCCTTACCCAAAGGACCTCCTTAACCATGTGGGATTAAGTAAAGATAATTATTTTTCCATGTTAAACATTATGTAACAATCCTGAAAATTTTTAGAAGTCTAAGAAACATATAACACCTGATTCCATTACTCATTTGTTTAAAATAAGAGAGAATAATATAAAACACTAGTGCCAGACTTTAGGTTTATTTGTGGGTCAGTTAAAATTGACACCCAAAGAGTTCATATTATATACTATGTATTATCATCTATTTATTTTTAATTAACATTAATTTTATGAGCTTTTAAAAATATATCTTTATTGCTTTCAGAGAGGAAGGAAGAGGGAGAGGGAGAAAAATCAATGATGAGAGAGAATCATTGTTTGGCTGCCTCCCGCACACCCCTCACTGGGGATCAAGCCCACAGTCTGGGCATGTGCCTTGATCAGGAATCGAACCATGACCTCCTGGTTCATAGGTCAACACTCAACCACTAAACCATGCTGTCTGGACTCATTTTGTAGCTTTCATTGTTGACATTTAATGTTAGAATGCTATGGAAATTTTATATGGATCCCTGACACATAGGTGAGAACCATGTCTTAGGTAATTGAGGGAAGGCTAACCAAAAAATATTCCCCTTGCATCTTATTTCTCCTTGCCTGTTTCCTATCTGTGAATCACCATGCTCCTGAGAGCTTAGAATTCAAATGTGAGGCCATTCATGTCTCACAGGTTAATGGTGGGTAGTGGTTAAAATAGCCCGTAGTCCACACACAGTGTTAAAGGAACGTGTACCATAATTAGACCAATCTCGGTTTTTCTCTTCCTATTGCTCTGCCTTTAATTCAGATCTTCTGAGAGCTCCTTCTTCCTTCACTGTCAATAGTGCAGTCTTCTCTTTTTCATCTGCAGCACACAACCCAGAGAGAGCAGAAAATGTGAAAGATTTTTTAGCAGAAAGTAAAGCATAACATAGTTCCTGATCCCAATGAGCCCAGCCAGGATCAATGCCTCGCTCTGTTTTGTCTCCGTTGTAAGAAACTGAGAAGTGGCTTAACTACCCGGGCCTTCAGTTTCCGTCCCTCTAAAATGGGGACACTCAGATCTAATTGGCAGGGGTTTCTCAGGATTCACGATGACATTCATTACATACCTAGCAGAGAGCTTCTGAGAGAGTATTCTGACTGAGGGAGTCTTCCCTTCTTTTGCGGACAAGTTGGCATTTCATTGAGGGCAAACGTTTTTATGGTCATAATTTCCAAACGAATTCAAAGGTCTTTCTGACTTGTCTGTCTTGGGCAAAAACAGCAGGCTGTACAGTCACTTCCCAGAACAACCCTATGATTCCCTATGATTCTGCAGATGCAGAACTGGGGACTCACTTGGTCAGTGTCATATCTGCAGATTAATAAATGGATCTGCTAGGCTGAGACCGGTTTGGCTCAGTGAATAGAGCGTCGGCTTGCGGACTGAAAGGTCCCAGGTTCGATTCCGGTTGGGGGCATGTACCTTGCTTGTGGGCACAGCTCCACTGTGGGGCGTGCAGGAGGCCGCTGATCGATGTCTCTCTCTCATCGATGTTTCTGACTTTCTATCTCTTTCCCTTCCTCTCTGTAAAAAATCAATAAAATATATTTTTTTAAAAAAATGGATCTGCTAGAAAGGTAACAACTGTCAAAAACAACACATTCTGGAGACTTTTTATAGCAAGAAAAGGTGAAATCTTTTATTAAATCTATCGTATTAGTTATCAGAAAAATGCTTAGATACAACCCATTAGATTCCCAAAGCTCTGAGAAGTGCTGTTTTTCTTCTCTGATTTCAAGGCTTCTGTCGTTCTTTTATGAAATCAGATGAATCACAGCATCTGAAAAGATGAAGTGGCTGCGACTTTCTGTGAGAAAGACTGATGATAAAAATTGTCCCGGCCAAAAATACCAGTTATAATCACTAGCCAACTGGTAAGGGGGAGGAAGTGCTATTCCTCTCTAATTCCAACTGTTAATTACCTAAAAATATATACATCTCTTACTTATATTTTTGGCATATTGTGATTTAATCAAAACAGGGTCTGTTGTACGTTTAAGAAAAGTTTATTCAATTTGTAGGGTATTTTTTTTTTTTTAACAGTGCAATGTGCCTGAAGATTGAGCGCAGGCCCTGGAGTTTCTCCCCTCTGCTCTCTTTTCGGGCTGAGGTTTGCAGGGAGGAAAAAACCCACAAATGACTCCCACCCTCAAGGGGAGAAGAGAGAGCAGTCATGTGACCTGCCTCGCACCAGTGCATCATCCTGTCTGCCAGCTGCTTCCTGGGTTCTGTTCTAGGATCTGATGCCTCAGAGCTCTCCCTCACCAAGGGCCCCTCCTGCCCACCTGTCCCCAAGGACCCCAACCCCTGAGTGTCCCAGCCCCAGGCTGACTGTAGTGGCTAGACACCAGGAAGCTGGCATCCAGTCCTGATCAGCCGTCACCAGCAGGGGATGTGGTGGGCGCTGTCTTTGTTCCCTTGAACTTCCGTGTCCCCATCGGAAAAACAAATATAAAGATACCCTGTGGCCTCATATGATTGTCAACCTGTAAATAGCAAGATAAAAAAGAATACTTTAAAAAAAATAGAAAAGAGCCAAAACTGGTGAGGTTCAGTGGATAGAGCGTCAGCCTGCAGAATGAAAGGTCCCAGGTTGGATTCTGGTCAAGGGCATATACTGTAGTTGCAGGCATATTTCCAGTAGGGGGCGTGCAGGAGGCAGCTGATCGATGTCTCGCTCATTGATGTTTCTAACTCTCTTTCCCTCTCCTTTCTTCTCTGTAAAAAAATCCATAAAACATATTTAAAAAAATAGAAAAGAGTAAGAGGGGAAAATACAACATTTAGGGCTGTTACTATGCTGATATCCTAAGTGAGGAGCCAGCTGACAGAGTGCTATTCTTAGTTCCAACCTGTTTTATAATTTACGTGATGACATCTGTGCTTTCTGAGACCTGCTGTCGGTTTGGGCAGAGGAGGCCATTACAGGTGTGCGGAGGTAACACCCAGCATCCTCACAGGTGCTCGCACATGCCAGTGGAGTGTGTTTTTTCACATGTCATGTCCTAGTTCAGTAGCAATTTCACCTGGAAGGCTTGGCCACGCCCAGTGGCAGTCAGATAGTAGAAATCACACATCATCTTCTGGCTAGCAGGACCATGTTTGGATTTTAACTGAGCCAAGGTCAGGTGTAAGCATCATGACATTGTGAGAACTACTGAAATTGAGATCCAGGGTAGTGGTCTGTGAAATGGGAATAATAAAACTTTTTTTGGTAATGTGATCCTATTTAGTTAAAATAATCATGCAATATTTGGGGATCTATTTTCCCCAGATATTTTTAATAAGCACAAGATATACACCCCACCCCTCCCAAAATGTTCAAATAATGACTGTTTTTCATTCTTTGGTCAATGTGACAAATGTTTATTGAATGCTTATGATATGCCAAGCATGCTTCTAGGTACTGAGGTGTCACTTTTAAAGAAACACAAAAGCCCTCACTCTCTTGAAGCTTATTGTTCAGTGGTTGAGAGAGATAGCATATGAGAACATACACAAATAAGGGGTTAGAGGAGTCTATTATTATTTGACTAGCAGCCCGATGCATGAAGATGCAAGAATGGGCATCCTTCCCTTGGCTGCCGGCCCCATCTTTGCTCTGGCCAGAACCACCTTTTTGCTTAGGCCTGAAGCCATTTTTCCTTTTCCCCACACTGCCCAGAGGCCTGGAGTTGCTAGAATTCTATTCAACAATCAATTATATTCACAATAAGACTGATGATCAGAGGTACTCTAACAAGCCACTTTGAGACAATCAGTCCCTCATCTACCACACTTAGTGCAATGTGAACGATGACTGGTGTCTGTTATCTTCTTACCTTTATGTCTCCTGTGTCCATTCTTTGCTTGCTGTTGCAATGAGCTCCCACGACTCAGTTATTGGGGTTGGATTGGAATCAGGGAGCCCTGGTTGGAGATCAGAGGCAGAAAAGAAATGGAGGCACGTGCCTTTATGTCACCGGCTTCCTTTTGGCAGGTCATCTTTGGCCTGCTGTGTCCCTCAGTCAAGGTCATTGTTTTCCTCAAGGTGGCCTTTTACCCACAATTCTGTATTTCCATCTCTGTGTACCACCCTTTTCCTTTAGGTTCAGGGATAGTAACAGCTCTTCTGTTACACGCCAGGGCTTTGCGAGATTCATTGTGGTTACCCTACAAGTCCTACTTTAATAGAGAGTCCCTTTTCAGAAAAAAACTTTCCTCAAATTATCCTAATTTAGGCGCGCCATCTGTTTCCTGTTGAGCTGCTGACTGTTCCACCCATCACCAGTAACAGCATCCATTCAAACCCATTAAGTGAGTTGGAGTGCGGGTGGCAGAAAGCATATCAGAACCGGATGTTTGGAATTCAGATCATGGCTACCGTTTCAGTACATCTGTGCCTGAGGCCAGTGGCTGGGGCACTGTGAGTTTGAAGTCTCATGGCTGAAATGGAGAAAATTGTAGAATGAAAGCTGGAGCCAAAGTTATTGTATGTCAAAAAAATAAATAAGTAAAAAGCTCTGCATGGGACCTGAATAACAAGCAGTATCCTCAGTAATGTTCATATTAATAGTAGTTATAAGAGGAGTCCTTAGATGGCATACACCCTTGTTTTCAGCAGCTTCATAACATTAAAGCACTAACCATCCTCAATTTGCATTTCACCCCAATGATTCCAATGTGGAGTGTGGGTTGATATTTCTAAGAATAAGGAGTTATGCCAATGCCTAATGCCACGCGGCAAGCACTTATGCATGTCTCCTGCTACTTAGGAACACTTGACATATTTCTTTTTCTGAAAGCGTAAATTAATTAACACATATAACATATTTAAATGCCCGGCACTGAAAGCTGAAAAGAAATGCTGGTGTTAAAAGTCATCCACTGCTGGCGGACTAATTGCCCCAGAAGACAACTCTCACCAGGAGGAAAGGATCTGTCTGTCTCGTGAAATACTACAAAACCAAGACCTCCTGTTACAGTCTATGTTTAGATGTTATGGGTCTCTCAACTTTGTTCTGGAAAAGGCTGTTTTTCTTTTTAGAAAATGAGTTTAGAAATCAGAGCAACAAAGTGGTTCGCTGATGGCCATTCTGTGGCTGAGCTCATCACCGCCAACTGTTTCCACAGAAACACTGTGTTTGCAGGGAAGGAGTCCCGCTGAGGGATTTATCTCCCGGACAAATTCAGACCAATGTTCTCTCACTTCTTCAACTAGAGGTCCATTTGTACCATGATTATACTTTTCCTATCTTTGGGTAATTCTAGTTCTGTGTTGGATCATGAGAAATTGTGTGAGGTTGGCAAACTTGGCAAACGCACTAGGAGTGATGTCATTAAAGAAGGTAATAGTGAATGACTCTTATGGGCCTGGGACTATGATGAGCTATTTGATATGAAGAATACCACTCGATGCTGAAACCAGTTTGGCTCAGTGGATAGAGCGTTGGCCTGCGGACTGAGGGGTCCCGGGTTCGATTCCGGTCCAGGGCATGTATCTCTGTTGTGGGTGCATCCCCGGTAGGGGGTGTGCAGGAGGCGGCTGATTGATGTCTCTCTCTCATCGATGTTTCTAACTGTCTGTCACTCTCCCTTCCTCTCTTTAAAAAAAATCAATAAAATATATTTTTTTAAAAAAAGAATACCACTCGATGCTCAAAATATCCCTTGAAGGTAGCTACTAACTCTACCTCAAGATTCTAGTGTGAGCAATCTCATAGTAAGTCCTCTGATCTTCACCTTAAAGCTAGTAAGGCATACTGACTTTTGTACATTAGACTCCCATATTTCACCAAGATATGATTTTTAATTTTCTATATGCAAATGACCTGTGTTACATTATTTCTTTTTGTTCTTGACACTTGGGTCCCATGAATTTCAGATGTCTATACTTTTCAACATCACATTCTATTGGATTAGACTCCACCTGTCAGTGCTTTCAGACTTCTAACGGTGCCTGTTTTCAGAGCTCTCTGTCTTCTGGTATTGGGCAGTGTCCAAAGACCCACTGGTTGCATCACAAACCATCCTGTTCCTTTCTCTGGAATATGATCTCATTATTCAGGTGAACCACTATTTCAATTAAAGTAAAACATTAGACTTCTATGGATTTCTTTTTTCATTAGGGAGACATCAGATAAAATTACTGTATAGGCTGGCCTTTGCATCATAAAACTTTGGGGCACTGTTCTTTATACAAATAATTTAACTCTGTAAGGATAGAGCCCAGATCTCAGACCAGAGACTTCGAGGATGGGAAAGAGTAAGGCTGGAGGTTAAGCATGCTTTTTGTAAATAATATATGGCTTTGAATGATGATGTGATGTAGTCTTTCTTCCAGCAATTAGTTTAATCTACTGATTATAAGGCATGAGTTTGTAGCTAACATTAACAAATGCATAATGTAACTGAATGATTTTTCGTTAGAGTCATGCAAACAACTGAATTCCTATACATAACATCTCATTCATATATCTTCATTCATAAAACCCAATTACTTCTCCACTATACTGCGTAAGCCTTCTCCTCCTCTTCCTCCTCCTTCTTGTCCTCCTCCTTCTCCTTCTCTCTCTCTCAATTTCTGCTCCCTATTCCCAGTGTTCTCTTAATGTCCTTCTATTATGCTGTGTAAATTACTTTTTACTCTCTATTCATTTCTAGGTCTATCTTTGGATACATTTTTATTCCTATATGTTAATAAGACACAGAATCTATTCTAGATTCAGCTAAGTAGGACA
>PVJN01045302.1:0-16955 GCA_004026805.1 Lasiurus borealis
GGTCTCGGTCCAATCCCCGCCCTATTGTCTGTCTGTCTGTCCAGGGGCCATGCATGTAAGCGTCCAAGGTCCTTGGTTAGTTTACCTGCCCCGCCTTCCCCGGGAGATTTTACTCTCTGTTTCCTGAAAGATCAGTCGGAGGCCGAAAACCAGGTGACGCAGGCTTTATGAGAGCCAAGACCTGCCTGGCTATCTGGCCAGGGGAGAGCAGCAACACCTGCAGAGGTGAGCTCTCCTTTTGAGGGGGGAATGGAAAGGAATGGGGCTGTAGGATCCTCAGCAGGTGCTAATTGGTGGCTTAATGTCTGGTCCATATAAGGTACCGGGTTAGGCACTCCAGCGTTTCTGACTGCAGGCTACATCATGTTTACCGTCACTCCACCCACCAGTTGGGAGAAAGGGAGGAGCTATCAGTTCCAAGCTCCAGAGGCAGCCCAGTGATGATTCTCTCATTGATGTTTCTCTCTCTCTGTTCCTTTCTGAAATAGTGTGTGTGTGTGTGTGTATAAATATACATTACTTATTTATTAAAATGTATTTTATTGATTTTTTTTACAGAGGGGAAGGGAGAGCTAGAAACATCGATGAGAGAGAGACATCGATCAGCCGCCTCCTGCACCCCCCACAGTGGAGATGTGCCAGCAAGCAAGGTACATGCCTCCGACTGGAATCGAGCCAGGGACTTTCCAGTCCACAAGCCAACGCTCTGAGCCAAACCGGTCTCGGCTATTTATTCATTTTTAAAAAATATATTTTATTGATTTTCCCAGAAAGGAAGGGAAGGGTTAGAGAGTTAGAAACATCGATCAGCTGCCTCCTGCACACCTCCCACCAGGGATGTGCCTGAAACCCAGGTATGTACCTCTGACCAAGAATCAAAGCTGGGACCCTTCAGTCCGCAGGCCGACGCTCTATCCACTGAGCCAAACTGGTTCTGGCTAAATATACATTTTTTAAAGGAAGAAAAGGACTGATGCTACGTGGATGCACCTGGAGTCCAGGATGCTAAGTGGCTGGGAGAAGGACCCCGAGTTTAACGGGGCAAGTTCCAGTTTGTGGAGGGGAAGAGGGTTCTGGAGACGGCTGGTGGCAAAGGTCGCACCCTCACTGTACTTACTCACTGCTGCCAGAGTTAAAAGGGCAAACGTCGTTTTACATATTTTATGGCAATAATAACAGCCCAGCCGCCTGGCTCCGGGGTGGAGCGCTGACGAACCAACCAGGAGGTCACAGTTGGATTTTCCCCGTCAGGGCACGTGCCCAGGTTGTGGGCTCGGTCCCCATTGGGGGGGAGGGAGGTGGGGGGACGTGTGCGAGGCAGCCATCAGTGATTCTCTCTCATCATTGATATTTCTCTTTCCCTCTCCCTTCCTCTCTGAAATCAATGAAAAAAAAAATACACTTTTAAAAAATATATTTTCTTGATTTTTTACAGAGAGGAAGGGAGAAGAATAGAGAGTTAGAAACATGGCTAAGAGAAACATTGATCAGCCGCCTCCTGCACACCCCCCACTGGGGATGTGCCTGCCACCAGGATACATGCCCTTAACCGGAATCGAACCTGGGACCCTTCAGTCCACAGGCCGACGTTCTATCCACTGAGCCACACCGGTTTCGGCAAAAAAAAAAATACACTTTTAAAAAAGTTAAAAAATAAAATAAAACCCACCTGGACTTGTGCTGTGAAACTTATTCCTGTACCAAGTCAAGAGCCCACAGACAGGCTGGCCCCAGGCTGGCCTTCCTCACGGTAACAGCCTAGCCCTGCCCCCCACCTGAGGCCCCATCCACCTTCCCGCCAGCCCTGGCTCCGACCCACCCCGTTTCCCCTCTTTCCCTTGGAACACGCTGTGAGCTGCCCTCTTCCACGGCCTGGCATGGCCACGCGTAGCCAGAGGCCCAGCGCAGGAAGAGAAAATGCTGCCACCACTGAGCGCCGGCCTGTCCCTCCCCAACAGCGGCTACGAGACGAACCGGTGCATCCATCCTGGGATCCAGAGCCTGGGTCTCCCGGCGCGCTGCTGGCTGCCTGGGCTGCGGCCACCCCTGGTCCCGGTGGGGGGAGCTCCACCACCCCCTCGCTGGCCCAGGCCGTGCCCAGCAGGGAGGCCGCTGCCCCGAAGTGGCACCCTGACCTTTCCCTGGGGAACCCGCGCTCCAGGGTGGCAGGTCCCACGCGAGGCCCGGCGGGCAGACAAACGTGCCAGGCAGACCCGGGCGGGTGCCCACAGCGGCGGGAGGTCAGGAGACATCTTTATTGTGGGGGGCGGGGGGCCCAGGTAGACACACGTACACAGACACAGACAGAGAGACAGACGGGGCTGCCGCCGAGAGCGCAGGGAGCCGGGAAAGCAGACGCCGTCCCAGGAGGCGGGAATGGGGGTGGGGAGGCCGGGGCTCAGGCGTGCAGGAAGCGGTTGAAGGCGTTGTAGGCTGACTCCAGGTCGAAGAGCATCTGGCGCACCTGGTTGTCGTCCAGCTCGTCGGAGGCGGACATGCCGCTCAGGGTCTGCAGCCTGAGGGACAGGGAACGGAGGGCGGGGGCACAGCGCTCGAGTGGGCTTGGAGGAGGGGAAGGAGGGACCCCCGGGGCCGCCAGGAAGGGCCGGACGCTCACCACTGGCTGACGGTCTGGCGGCCCTCGAAGTCGGGAGGCAGGTGGCTCATGCGGTGCATGGTCTCCATCAGCTCCCGCAGGTCCGGCTGGATCTGCACACGCGCACGCGGCCCGTGTGAGTCTCCTCCCCTGGCCTCAGCGCCACCCTCCACTCCCCACACCCCTCACGCCAGACTCCCTCCCCCACCCCCTTCCCTACCCCCACCCCCACCCTCCGAGCTGCACCTCATCCATGGCGCGGATCTCCAGGCGCAGCTTGTCCATCACCGTGATGAAGAGCTGGGGGCAAGTGTGTGCATGAGGCCACACCCCCTCACCAGGGGCCCAGGACAGGGGGGGCGGGCGGCCCCTGGCAAGACCTGGCCCAGGCCACCCCCAGCCCCTCTCTTCCTTAGGGGCATCCTCCTCTCCCTCCAGGCCTCGGCTGTGGCTCCTCAGGCTCCTCCCACAACTTCTGTGCCCACCACCTGGGGTTCATCTACCTCACTGCCTGCGGGAGCTCGGGAGAGGGGGGGGCTGCCTCGCGGGGGTCTCAGGCAGGGAGGGGACTTGGAGGCCTCGGGGACAGGGCCCAGGGCAGCGTCTGCGGCCCCTCCTCCTAAGCCCCAGCCCTGCCGGCGGTGAGGAGCCAGGGCTGCCAGTCTCCGGGAGCCGGACCCGGCGCGCAGGCGCTCACCGAGACCACGTCGGCGATGCAGCGGTTCAGGTTGCCCTTGTCGTCCTTGATGGTGATGGGCCGGTCCTCTTTGATCCTCTCCATGGCCAGCGGGCAGTCCAACTGGGAGGGCACGCGTGCGAGTTGGCCCGGCCCGTTCCCAGCAGCACCCACGTCTCGCCCACCTCTCCCCCCGACCCCTCACTCGGACTCACGCGAAACTTGCGGCAGAACTCATCGATGGAGCTGATCTCCGAGCCCTGCACCTGCCGGAAGGCGGCTTTGTACTGCACCAGGAGGCGGGAGCAGGCCGCCGTGTACCTGGGGGGAAGAGGACCGGCTCAGGGCCGGCCCAGACCCCCTCCTGCCTGCCCCCACCCAGGGCCGCTCTGGGGAGGAGGAGGGGGGCGGGGTGACCAGCCAGAGCTGGGCCACTGAGGGCGAGGGACCTTCCATCGGGTCTACGAGAAGGTTCTGGAGGAGGGGGGTGGGGTGGGGACCAGGCCTGGACCGAGGATCGGCCAGACCCCAGCGCTGGCCGACAGAGGCCCTCGGCTCAGCCTGCTCTCCGGGACTGGGCTGGTTAGGCCTCGGCACCCACCGCTCGTGGCCGCTGGAGGGGCCTTCCCCCCTGAATGAAGGCTCCACTGACCTCCCGGGCGCCAGGCTCAGCGGCGCCTGAGACGTCCCTCCCGGCTCTCTGGCTGGCCTTCCAAAGTCCTCACCAGGGAGGACATGTGCACCCGGGGGAGGGGGGGCCAGGCTGGGACGGACGAAACCCAGGGGAGCAGGGCGGTGGGCACCTCGCCATGGGGAGGCTGCAGAAGGCACCCGGGCTGCCAGCACCCAGGACCTCCCTCTAGCCCGGCGGCGGCGGTGGGGGAGGCAGATGCCCATGTGCAGATCCCTGTCTCCTCTCACTCCTGAGCACCCTGGCCCCGGAGGGAAGACATGGGGTCCAGGGCCAAGCACCCCTCTGTGGGCAGCGGTGGGGCCTCAGGGCCTCACTCACTCATTGGGGGTGACGCAGTCCTTGATGTACGCCTTCTCCAGGGCCTGCATGGTCTTCACCACGGCGAACAGCTCTGCCATGTTGTCATACCTGCGGGGGGGGGGTGTGTGTGTGTCTGTCAGGGCCAGGCCACGGGGCCCCCCAGGGCCAGGCGCCGGCCCACTGACCGGGTGCGTGATGAGGTGGCAGAGCTCTGACCCTCGTTCCCGGGACCCTGGGCCTGGAGGCTGCTCAGGGGAGGAGCGTGGACCTGAGGGGGGGGAGGGAGGAAGGGAAGGGGGGACCTGGGCGCCAGACTCACTTCTCCCGCTCCCGGGCATTCTTGTACAGCTTCACTTCCTGTTGGCGAGAGGGGCAGCGTGTGGGCACCAGGGCGGCGTTCGCCTGGGCCAGCCCATGGGCAGGGGTGCCCGCCACTCACCTCGTACAGCTCCGGCTTGTTTCCAGGGGCTGCGAGAGAGCAGGCAGAGAGCTGGAAGTTGGTCCACCCCCCCCTCCCGCTCGCCCGCCCTTCCAGAGACCACCCCCGGCTATGTCCCCATATGGGGGAGGAGGGTCACTTCTCGATGGGCCCGTAACCCCAGGTCCCGGCTCAGGCTGGCAAAGCCCAGGCCTGCCCCGTGCTGGGACCCGGCTCACCTCCCACGCCGGGCGTGGCTGGGATCCCGTGGAACATCCTCGGGCTCCGGGGGCCACAGCGGGGACCTGAGGAGCAGAAACGGCCCTGACTCAGAGGCGCCCCGACTCAGAGGCACCCCGATGCCGGGCCAAGAGCTTCCCGCTCTCAGCAGAGACCCAGGAGAAACAGCAAGGAACCCAGGGCAGTGCCAGGGCAGGGGTGCTGTGGGGGACCCGCCCTCCTCCCCGCCCCCCCCAGAAGCGTCTCAGGAGAGCAGGCATGGCCCCGCCTCGTAGCTCAGTCGGTTCGAGTGCCCTCACCGTTCACCGAGGCTGGGGGGTTTGACCCCTGGCCAGTGCACACACATGAAAGAACCCACCAATGAGAGCATCAATGTGTGGAACGACAAGCCAATGCTTCTCTTTCCATCTCTCTCAAATTAATAAAAAATAAATAAATTTAGCCGAAACCAGTGTGGCTCAGTGGCTAGAGCAGCAGTTCTCAACCTGTGGGTCGCAAACAGCTAGCAGGGTCTCCTAAGACCATCAGAAAACACAGAGATTTACATTGAGATGCATAACAGCAGCAAATGACAGTTATGAAGTAGCGACAAAAAATAATTTTATGGCTTGGGGATCACCACCACATAAAGAACTGTATTAAAGGGTGGCGTCATTAGGAAGGTTGAGAACCACTGGGCTAGAGCATCATCGGCCTGCGGACTGAAGGGTCCTGGGTTCGATTCTGGTCAAGGGGCCTGTTACCTTGGTTGTGGGCACATCCCCAGTAGGGGGCGTGCAGGAGGCAGCTGGTCAATGTCTCTCTCTCTCTCATTGGTGTTTCAGATTTTCTATCCCTCTCCCTTCTCTGTAAAACATCAATAAAATATATATTTTATTTTTTAAAAAATATATTTTATTGATTTTTTTACAGAGAGGAAAGGAGAAAGTCAGAAACATCAATGAGAGAGAGACATTGATCAGCCACCTCCCTCACGACCCCCACTGGAAATGTGCCCGCAAGCAAGGTCCATGCCCCTGACCGGAATTGAACCCGGGACCTTTCAGTCTGAAAGCCGACGCTTTATCCACTGAGCCACACCTGTCTCGGCATGTATTTTTTTTTTTTTTTAAGAAAAAGAAATTAAAGGAGAGCAGCCACGGAACGGGGAAGGGCAGGCTGCTCTGAGCTGGGTGACCAGGAAGAGGCGGGGGCAGTGTGTGGATGGACGACCAGGAGGAGCGTTTGGGCAGAGGGAACAGCACGGGTTCCAGGCCGTCTTTTTTTGGGGGGCGGGGAGAGAGAGGACAGGGAGAAAGACCATCACCCATGCTGGAGAAGCACCCACAGGCTGCCTCCTGCATACCCACCTCCACCCCTGCCCCAGCCTCCACCTGGGGATCAAGCCCGCCAGCCAGCCCTGTGCCCTGGCTGGAAGGACCCAGCGGCCTTTGCATGGGAGGATGCTCAGCCGGCCCCAGCGGTCCTCAACCTGTGGGTCGAGACCACTTTGGGGGTCGAATGACCCTTTCACAGGGGTCGCCTAAGACCATCGGAAAATGCAGATATTTACATCACGATGCATCACAGCAGCAACGTGTCATGGTTGGGGGTCACCACCCCATGAGGAGCTGCGTGCAAGGGCCGCGGCCTCAGGAAGGTGGAGAACCGCTGCTCTGAGGTCTGATTTGGGAGAACAGACGAGCCAGCGGGGGGTCTGTCTGAGCCAGGGGTGTCCCGGGTGGGCAGCTCCCGGAGGACTGAAGGACAGGCTCTTGGACTCGGGGAGGGCAGAGGGCGGGAAAGAGGGAAGCGGGGGCCCAGGCAGGCGGTGGGTGTGCTGCTGCTGGGCCTGGAGGTGGACCCACGCCGCCTGCAGGACTTGAAATGGGGCGTCGGGAGCTGAGAATGACGGTCTTGGGGGCCCCCCGGTGCCGCCCTGATCATCAGGAGCGGAGGTGCGGCGGGAGGGAGCAGGTCTGCAGCGCAGGCGGGGGCGCGGGGCGCGTGCCCTGGTTTGGAGGCGCCGGGTGTGAGGCTCCAGGAGACCCTGAGACGTGTGCGGAGGCTGGGGATCGGGGGGTACCCGGGGGCAGCGGGGAGGCGGGCGGGCGGGGTCCGAGCCCAGCGGCGCGTCTCCCAGAAGCGGCGCCCCTGCCTGAGGAGGAGGACGGGGCGGGGCCGGGAGCCCCCCGGGCGGGGCGGGGCCTCGGAGGCTCCGGGGCCACCAGCCCGGCCCCCAGGCGGGGACGCCCCGTCGGCGGGTCCCATTCAGCCGCGCAAACCGATGCCCCCGGCGACTGGCGCGCGGGCGGGAGCGGCGGGGAGACGCGCCCGGGGCCGCTGCGCACCCGCCCCGGCACCAGGGAGGAGACCCCACGGCGAGGGGCCCTCGGGCCGGAGCCCGGGGCGCCCTCCTCGTCGGGTTCGCGGTGCCGGCCCGCCCCCCACCGGCCCCGGGTACCTGGGCAGGAGCCGCGGCCGCGTCCCAGAGATGGCGCCGGGGCGGGGCTCCGATCGACTGCTCGGCGCTCGGCCACGCCTGCGCATGCGCGCCCTCCCCGCGCCCAGGGCGCCCCGCCCCCGACTGACAACCCGGAAGTAGGAGCCTCGGAGCGCGTAGGTCCTCCCAGCGGCGGCACCTGCCCGCGATGATCCCGCGGCTGCTTCCCTTCCCCGCAGCAGAGCCGGCCTCGCCCCCCGCCCGCCTCTCAGAGAAGCTGGGTGAGGCGGCAGCAGCGCTTTATTAGGGGTAAGGGGGCTGGCAGGAAACGGGATTGCCCCGACTGTCAGAGTCGCCGGAAGAAGAGCCGGGAGCCTCGGTCCAGGGCGCAGGCGCCGGGGCCCGCCTGTCCAGACGGCAGCTGGCCCAGGGCGGCCCGGTCCTCGGCGGAGAGCCGCCTGCTGCACAGCTGGAGCTCCCGCAGCCGCGCGGCGATCTTGTCCCAGAGGCTGGGGCCGAGGGGACCCTGGACAGGGCAGCCTGCAGCGGGGAGGGGGCGGGAGCGGGCCTCAGAGAGCTGCTTCCAGCAAAGCCTGTGGTCCGGGGCGAGCCCCGCCCCAGGGCGCTGTCCAGCCCGAGTATCCTTCCTCCTCGTGACCAGTTGCCCTGGGGAAGGCACACCGCAGGCCCCCAGAGGTGCGGGCCACTCTAGGTGGCCAGGCAGGAGGGAGGGTGGCGGAAATAAACGCTGTGCCCGCATCTGTGCCTCACAGTGTCCATGACAACACCTGGGTCTTTCCATGCGTAAAGTGCACACAGTAGGGGTGCCTGTGAGGCTCAGGCCTGGTACCCTCAGGACCCCAAGGGCTCGGTGAGGGTGGAACCCCAGGAGGCCAGGCGGGAGATCTGCCATTTGGAGGAGCAGGGAAGAACCAGGCTCCTGGACACCTCACTCCCAGCCTGTCCGGCTGAGGACAGAGCCAAGCTCTCCTGCCCCCCCCACCCCCCTCCAGCTGAATGTGCCAGGCTGCTGGGTGGTCTCCCCTGGGTGCTGCTGGGCATGTCCACTAGGGGAACAAGCCTCAGGCTGGGAAGGGAGGGGAGACCTGGGAAGGGCAGGCAGCCTTTTCCCCGCCTCCCAGTTACCTGTCCTGTCCTGTGTCAGCTGCCAGGGGCCCAGCCCACCCCTCCACTTCTGGCCAGTGGCAGTGACACCCCCTTCAGAGGCACCTGGGCTGCAGGGGGTCCCCAAGAAGGAAGCCTCCCCACCCTGGGGTGATGATGTGGCCACCCCCCCCAGCTCACCTGACAGGCCCAGGAAGCTCAGGCCTTGGGGCCGCTCCTGCAGGGCAGACAGCAGCGCCTCCAGCCCGTCCCGGCTGATCTCGGGGTTGGCAGACAGGTCCAGCGAGACGAGGGAGGGGCACAGCGGGAGACATCTGAGGTGCGGGCAGAGGTGAAGGGGTCAGTTTCTGGGGAGGCAGGCCCCCCGTCACTAGCTGCTCCGTTCAAAGGCATTGCTCCGCGGGCCACAGGCTGAGCCCAGCTGGTCTCGCCCCCAGCCTGGCACCGGCTCAGCTGCTCCTCCACGGCTGTCCGGGCGCTGCCAGGGCCAAGGCAGTAGTAGTGGCCAGGCTTGGGGCACATTCGGGGAAGGAGCTGGCACTACCTTTGCTCCCCCTCTTTCCTGCCTGACCTAGTGCCCGCCCACCCCCCAAACCCAAGGCTCCCTCCCGGGGACTGGAGATCAGAACCCCCCTCAGGAAGTGGGGGGGCCCGGGCAGGGGTGGAGTTACCTGCTCAGCTCTCTCACGGCCTGGTCCCCCAGGTGGTTTGCAGACAGGTTCAGGTGCGCCAGCGCACAGCCTTCCTAGACACAGAGGCCCCGGGCGGCAGTGAGGGGGTGCCCGCCCTCCCTGCCTCCCGGAGGCCCCCACGGCGGAGGCCAGACACCTTCCTGCTTTCTCAGGGGGGAGGGGGCGTCCGAGGGAAGCCACGTCCCCCGTTTGTATAGATCACAACGACCTGAGAACCATGGGCTCCCTGTCCCGCCCGGAAGTACCCCCAGGAGAGAGCGCCGGGAGGCCTGACACTCCCTTGGACCTGCTTGGGCAGCGGTTCTCAACCTGTGGGTCGCGACCCATTTGGGGGGTCGAATGACCCTTTGACAGGGGTCGCCTAAGACCGTCAGAAAAACCACAGATATTGACATCACGATTCATTAACAGTAGCAAAATGACAGTGATGAAGTAGCAACGAAAATGACTTTATGGGTGGGGGTCACACCACCCCATGAGGGATGATGGTATGAAAGGGCCGAGGCATGAGGAAGGTTGAGAACCGCTGTGCTTGGGGGGTCAGGGGGGGTCACCTGGGACCCACAGCCCAGGTGCGGGAGGTTCCGCCCAGCCGTTCCTCAGAGCCTGCCACACGCGCTCCCGGCCCCCACCACGTTACCTGGGTCAGGTATCTGACCACGGCTTCCACCAGGCCCGCGTCACTCTTGCTGGCCACCACGGAGCTGGCTTCCAGGTGCAGGAGGGTCTGGGCGGGCAGGCTCCGCAGGGTCTGGGCCAGGGCGGTGGTGCCCAGGAGGTTGTAGGACAGGGATAGGGTCTTCAGGTGCCTGGCATCTGAACCGGGGGGCGGGGGAGGAGGGCAGAAGCGCGGTCAGCCCTACACAGCACCCCCCAGCCCAGCGGCAGAGTCCTGGACCCTCTGGGGAGCTGTCACCGTGACCTGGTGAACAGGGAACAGACCTCTTTGCCTGGGGATGGCGGGGGAGGCGCCAGACTCCTGAGCCCAGCTTCTCCCCATGTCTCTGACCTCTGCCTGCCCTGACCCGTCACTAGACAGGACACCCAGGCCTGGGCAGGATGTGTGGGTGGGGCCGGGGAACACTCCTCTCCTGCCCTAACCCCAGGCTCCCCCACCGCTGCTCACAGCCCCACCGGGGACCCGCTGACCCCAGCCTCAGCACCGAGACCTGGCTCTCTGCAGCCCTGCTGGGTGGTCAGCGGTTCTCAACCTGTGGGTCGCGACCCCTTTGGGGATCGAACGACCCTTTCACAGGGGTCGCCTAAGACCATCGGAAAATGCAGATATTTACATCACGATGCATCACAGGAGCAACATGTCATGGTTGGGGGGGTCACCACCCCATGAGGAACTGTATGCAAAGGTCGCGGCCTTAGGAAGGCGGAGAACCGCTGGTGTAAGTGGAATGATTCGGGCCCCCGGGACTGAGCTGGGGAAGAGCCGTGGGGCTGGGACTCTGCCCTGTGGTACGGTCTGGCTGGGCGAGTACCCGATGCCTCTGCCAGGTCTCTGTCTACCTACACGTGTCCAGCAGCCAAGTGGTGCCCCCAGACCCCGCATGCTCCAGGCTCTCTGAGTCCCTGCACCCGCACCCTCCTGATGGCAGCTGGAACCCGGGGGCCAGGAAGTGGACGCGCGCGGTGAGCTCACCCGAGAAGGCTCGGCCCAGGGCTGCCTGGTGGCTCAGGAGGAAGCCGGCGCCGAAGCCACAGGCCCGGAGGTGCAGGGTGCCGAGAGCCGGGCAGGCCCGCAGGACCGAGGCCAGGGCCTGGCTACAGCCGTCCCCGAGGGGGTTCATGCTTAGGTCCAGCTCCTCCAAGTTCTGGCAAGACACACGCCCCCCCAGAGGATCTAATTCATGTCCTTGGCCCTCCCTTTCCCCCCTTTGCCCCCCAGAGCTGGGCACCAGTCAGCCCACCCAGGGGTGCCCGGCCACCCGTCTCGGGCCTGCTGCTGCTGCTGCTCCCCAGGCCTTTACCTGCAGGGTGGCCTGTCCCGCCAGGCCCGAGGCAAGCTGGCTCAGGCCTTCGGGGCCCAGGTGATTGGAAGAGAGGTCGAGGAGGGTCAGGCCCGGCAGAGTGTCCAGGGCAGCCAGCAGCTCGGCGGCACAGCCGTCCGCCAACCGGTTCCCGGCGAGGCGCAGCTCCCGGAGTGCCGGGTGCATCTTGAGGGCCCGCAGCAAGGGGGTGAGCTGGGCCTGGCGCAGGGCCAGGGAGCAGGCGCTGAACGAGGGGCCCGCACCCTGGCGCTCTGTGGCCTGCAGCACCTGCGGGTGCACCTCTGCAAGGGGACGTGGTGTCACCGGGGGCGGGGAGAGCCAGAGCCGGCCTGTCTGCTCCTCGAAACCTGCACAGCCCCCCCCTCACTCCCCAGCCCACCTGCTCCAAGCCAGTGGGGGCCCCAGTGCAGACTGGTGGGGTGCAGACCTGTATCTGCCCCATCAGGCCCTCCTCACCTCAGCCTGGCAGCTCCCAGCGATGCCAGACTTCCTGTCCCCGGCCCCGCCTCTCAGCTCTGAGGTCTCTACCAGGTCCCACACGGCTCCCCCCCGCACACACACCCTGCTCATACTGGGGGCACACGTAGGGGAGGAAAACCCAAGGACAGGTGTGCATACCCGGGGACCTGGCCGTGTCAGTAACAGGTGGAGCCCACGTGCCCAGCCCCTCTCTACCCAGGCCACCGGGGGGCCTCTGGGGTCTCCTCACCCTGGTCCAGACTCTGGCAGGCCCTGCGGTAACGGTCGGTCAGCGGGGGGAGGTCCCAGGAGGTCACCTCGGCCAGCACCTGGAAGCGCCATAGGGGAGGCGAGGCAGCGGCCCTGGGGGGACCCGGCACCGGGGGACGCCCGCCTCGGGGGCCCGGTTCCCGCCACTCACCTCCTCGTTGCTCTGCAGCACGGCGGGGATGGGGTCCTGCGGGGCCAGCAGGGCGCCCTCCTTCCGCAGGGTGAGCCGGGGCAGCAGCCCGCACGCCTGGTAGTAGCGCTGGGCGGCCTGCTCGGCCAGCCAGGCCACGGAGTGGGCGTCCTGGCTGTGGGGACAGAGGCTGCGCTGAGCCTGGAACCGGCCCTGCACTGCTGAGGCCATGCCCCGGGCTCCCCATCCCTCCCCTGGCTCCTCCCCTCCTCCTCCACGTGCCCCGTCCAGCTGCTCCCGGGCCCCTCCCAGGGGCCACAGGGCCTCACTGGCCAGGCCAGGGCCCACCTCTGCTGGAGAAGAGACCCCCCCCCCTGCCCTGGCCTGCAGCCCCAGCCCGGCTACCAGGACCTCAGGCCAGCAAGCAGATGGGCTCCACCTGCACAAAACGCACAGAAGCCAAAACTGGTGTGGCTCTGTGGAGAGAGCATTGGTCTGCGGACTGAAAGGTCCGAGGTTCGATTCCGGTCGGGGGCATGGACCTTGGTGGCGGGCACATCCCCAGTGGGGGGCGTGCAGGAGGCAGCTGATCGATGACTCTCATCGATGTTTCTAGCTCTCTGTCCCTCTCCCTTCCTCTCTGTAAAAAATCAATAAAATATATATTTTTAAAAATCAATAAAATATATATTAAAAAAAAAAAAAAAAGGCCAAAACCGGTTTGGCTCAGTGGATAGATCGTCGGTCTGTGGACTGACAGGTCCCAGGTTTGATTCCAGTCAAGGGCATGTACCTTGGTTTCAGGCACATTATCAGTACAGGGTGTGCAGGAGGCAGCTGATCAATATTTCTCTTTCATTGATAGTTCTAATTCTCTATCCCTCTCCCTTCCTCTCTGTAAAAAAATCAATAAAATATATATATATTTTAAAAATGGCTGAAACCTGTTTGGCTCAGTGGATAGAGCGTTGATCTGTGGACTGAAAGGTCCCAGGTTGGATTCTGAAGGTCAAGGGCATGTGCTTTGGTGGCAGGCACATCCCTCCGGCGTGCAGGAGGCGGCTGATCGATATTTCTCTTTCATTGATAGTTCTAACTCTCTATCCTTCTCCCTTCCTCTCTGTACAAAAATCAATAAAATAGCCAAGACTGGTTTGGCTCAGTGGATAGAGCATCGGCCTACGGACTGAAAGGTCCCAGGTTAGATTCCGGTCGGGGGCATGTACCTTGCTTGCAGGCACAACTCCAGTAGGGGGTGTGCAGGAAGCAGCTGATCGATCTCTCTCTCATTGATGTTTCTGACTTTCTATCCCTCTCCCTTCTTCTCTGTAAAAAAAAATCAATAAAATATATATTTAAAAAAATAAAAAATGCACAGCCACCAGGGTTCTCGGTGGCCACCTGGCAGAGCCCCCGAAGGGCCCGGAGGGAGTGGAGCGGGGAGCCTCACCTGTGTGGGACGGGGATGAGGAAAAGGTTATCCTGCACACGGACTCGAACCCGGATGGCAGCAGGCAGGACGGGCCCCTGGAAGCGGGCAGAGAGGGAGCAGCCGTCAGAGACAACAGCCCCGGCCCCTCCCCGCCCCCACGCCAGGGGCTGGCACCCACCGAGGACAGGCCGGCTGTGGGGGTGTCCCCGCTGCCCGGGACGTGAGGGCCGCTCCGCGGGGGCTCTGCGGCCGAGCCGCCGTCTCCGCCTGCTCGGGGCTCGGCACCCCGACCCCTGAGGCGGGACAGCTGGCTCTGCCTGGCCTGGGCCCGCGGCCTGACCGGACCCTCGTCGTCCCCGCTGGACTCGGAGGCTCCACGGCGCCTGGCCCTGCACCCCCGGCTCCGGGCCGGCGGCGGCGGCAGGTCATCTTCCAGCCAGTCCCCGGCCAGCCACTCCTCCTCGGGGATCAGCGCCGCCGTGGGCGGGGGGGCCTCGCCGGGGCCCCGGGGCGGGCCAGGCTTGGGGCGGCAGCTCTGGGCACCGCCCAGGCCTCGCATGGCTGCCCTGTAGGCCGCCCGGCCGGCCGCTGCCGCCTTCCTGTTGTTGCCGGGCGGGCAGGCCCCGGCTCGCTGGGCTGGGGCAGAGAGCCGCGGCCTCTTCTGGGGTCCCACACCGTCCTCCTCCCCCTCCTTTTCCTCCTCCTCCTCCGAGCTGCTGCTGCTGGCCAGCTGGTGCCTGCTCCTCCGAGGCCTGGCCGCAGCGGGCCCTGCCTGGGCCTCCCAGGCCCCGGCACTGGCCCTCGAGGCCTCGGGGAGTCCCGGGCGGGGGCTCCAGGAAGGCGAGGTCTCAGGGTCAAACAGGTGGTCACTTGGGCGGCTCCGGGGAGCCAGGGGGCTGTGGGGAGCTGTGGGGAGACGGGATCTGCGGTCAGGTGGGCCCTGCACCTCCCTGACCAACCCCTCCCCCTGCCCCGTGAAAAGGCCCAGGACCCAGGAAGGCTCGAGGAAGGCGAGGTCTCAGGGTCAAATAGGTGGTCACTTGGCCCTGCACCTCCCTGACCCCCTCTCCCCCTGCCCTGTGAAAAGGCCCAGGACCCAGGAAGGCGAGGTCTCAGGGTCAAATAGGTGGTCACTTGGCCCTGCACCTCACTGACCCCCTCCCTCCCCCTGCCCCGTGAAAAGGCCCAGGACCTAGGAGGGCTCGAGGAAGGCGAGGTCTCAGGGTCAAATAGGTGGTCACTTGGGCGGCCCCCTGCCCCGTGAAAAGGCCCAGGATCCAGGTGGCGGGGGGTGGGGGGAGAGTGCCATCCCCGGGGCAGGAGGTCCCTGCTTGCCTCGGCCCGCGGAGACCTCCCTGAGCCTCCTCTCCATGGCGGCGGCCTTCTCGCGCGTCTCGCCGTCCAGGTCCCGGTGGTACAGCCTCACCCACTGCTGCAGCGTCTCCAGGGGGCTGAGGCCCTGCGCGGCATGCGGCTGAGCAGGCCCGGTGGGCACAGACCCCTCCTCCCCGTGGCCGTGCCCCCGTCCCCGCCACTCACCTTCCTGGTTCGCAGGGTGACTGAGGCCCCGCGTTCAATGAGCAGCTGGGCCACCTCGAAGTGGCCGCAGTTGAGGGCGTCGTGCAGCGGGGTGATGCCCTCGCAGCCCTGGCCGCCCGGGTCGTCCACCGCGGCCCCGTGGTCCAGCAGGAAGCGGACGATGTCTGCGGGGACGGGGCGGGGCGGGGGGGGGGGGAATGCCGGAAACCCGTCACCGTCTCACTAACAGAAGGTGGACGAGGAACCCTGGAGGCTGGTCAACCCGGAAGCTCTGAAAAGGTCCGAGCCAGCCACCCCCTCTCTCATGGAGACAATGAACCTCCCCATCAAATCATCATGTCCATCCTGACTGATAAAGATCATGTACTTGTTCCTGGAATGGCCTGCTTCAGGGCAAAGGGTGGATCCCCAAAACCTGAATAAAAGGGATGGCGAGGACAAAGGAAGGTGGCAGTCCTTTCCGCTAGAGCAGCGGTTCTCAACCTGTGGGTCGCGACCCCTTTGGGGGTCGAATGACCCTTTCACAGGGGTCGCCTAAGACCATCAGAAAATACCTATTTCCCATGGTCTTAGGAACCCACACACAGCTCCTCGGTGTAGCAAAGTGTAGCCATGTCGTTTATACTGTTGTCCTAGGAAGACTGTTACCCATGCTACACCACGATTCAAGACAAAATTTCATTTATTTGTCATTAGAAGTAAATATTTCACAATATATAATTACATACTGTTTTTGTGATTAATCCCTATGCTTTCATGATGTTCAACTTATAACAATGACAATACATCCTGCCTATCAGATATTTACATTACAGTTCATAACAGTAGCAGAATTACAGCTATTAAGTGGCAATGAAAATTATTTTATGGTTGGGGGTCACCACAACGTGAGGAACTGTATGTAAGGGTCTCGGCCTTAGGAAGGTTGAGAACTGCTGCCCTGGAGGAAGGCTCCCGCCTGGCCCCCCAGTATCACCAAATGAATACTTTCTAGTCTCTCTTTTCGTTTTCGTGCGGCCTCCTCCAGAACCCCAACCCTGAACTGGGAGCCCTGAACCACGCAGGACGGGGAAAGAGGTTCCCTCCCACAGGGGAAGGTGAGCCGGCTCCTAGCACCCTGCTCCGACCCCTCCCTGGGTGTGCAGACCCCAGGCCCCCGCTCACCCAGATGCCCGTAGTTGCAGGCCTCGTGCAGGGGTGTCCAGCCGCAGTAGTCCCGCGGGTTCAGGGGGTGACCCTGTGACCGGGGATGGGAAGGAGCCTGACCCCGAGTGCCCCCACCCTCCCCAGGTCCGGCCTTCCCTCAGGGCCGAGGCCTGAGCAGGGCCAGAGCCGGGGTCCTGCCAGAGCGGGTCCCACAGTCCCACCACGAGGCAGAGTGCCGGGCAGAGCGCCCTGAGGGGCTGGGCAGGGCCAGCAGGACCATGCTGCCTCCCCTCCTCCCCTCGGGGTGGGTGGTGCACCCCTTTGAGACCCCCCCCACCCCCCGACGCCCCCACAGGGTGGAGGGACGGGCACGGCCCACCTGCTGCACGAGGTCCCGGACGCGCGGCAGCTGGCCCTCGATGCAGGCGCGGTGCAGCGGGGTCTCGCCCACGTCGTTGCGCCGGTTCCACTGCGGGCACGGGCGCCGCGCTCACGTGTGTGTCCGGGGCGGGGGCAGGGGCGACCAGGCCACGCCGGTGAGCCCCCGAGGGACCTCCCTCCGCCCTCCACACCCCCTTCCGCCCCCCACCCCCTCCCTCTGCCCCGTCCCCGTCCCCCGGCCTCACCTTGTTCACCCGCTGCCGGCCCAGGCAGCCCCGCAGCTCCTCCTCCTCCTCCAGGTCCTGGGACTGGCTCTCGCCCTCTGCGGGCCGAGCGGGCGGCGGTGAGCGGGCCCGGCCCAGCCAGCCCTCCCGCCCCACCCTGACCCCGCGCCGTGTTGGTGTGTCTGTCCCCCTCTCCCAAGAGAGAGACATC
>PVJN01045303.1:0-16953 GCA_004026805.1 Lasiurus borealis
GCCCCCCCCCCCCCCGGGATACGGGGTCCCCGGCTCTGGGCCGGACGGAGTTTCAGGGAAGCCGCCCCCTGGAGGACCAGAGCCCCTTCGCCCGGCAGGGATCCGAGGCCAGGAGGCACCTCACCGCCAGGTCGGTCCTCACACAAGGAAACACTTAAAACGTCGGCATGACCCACAGGAGGGTTCGGGTGAAACAAACCCTATGGTGTTGCAATAAAAATCACTTATTACCCAGGCAACACTTCCTTAGACGTTTGCGAATCAAAAAATACATGGATTGTGATTTGAGTTTTTATATATATATATATTTTTAATATGTTTTGTTGATTTTTTTATAGAGAGGAAGAGAGAGGGATAGAGAGTCAGAAACATCAATGAGAGAGAGAGAGACATCTATCAGCTGCCTCCCACACGCCCCCCATTGGGGATGCGCCCGCCACCAAGGCACATGCCCTTGCCCAGAATCGAACCTGGGACCCTTCAGTCCGCAGGCCGACGCTCTATCCACTGAGCCACACCGGTCTCGGCGGGATCCATGGTTTTGCCGTGGCCGCCGGAGTGACCACACCGTGACGCCCTCAGACCCCAGGCGGACACGCAGGCCAGGGAGCAGCACCTACCAGGACAGGCGTGCTGGGCCTGTGAGGGGTGAATTCGGAGACCAGGCCGGCAGGGACGGGGCCAGGTCCTCAGCAGAGTCCCACGCACACCTAGAGCGGCAGCTCATTCGCCGGCAACGCCCTGCACAGACACCCCGGTTCCTGCTCCAGTTTAGGGGGGGCGGACGGGCGTCTCTGTCGCCGTCCCGGGCCTCCACGGCCACACACACACACACGCTCATTATCCCATTCTGCAGCGAGCATATGGCACAGAAGGTTCAGGAAATCCTGCCCGGATCCTCTAAATACCAGCGCCTGGCCGATGCGCCACGGGGGGCCCGCCGGGCTGGGAGGACACAGCTGCGTGTCCGGCCACTCTGGCCTCCATGGCCACTGGCACAGCTGCTGGCCGGCTCCCCGAGACCCCCCTGCGCTGGCCGGCATCCACACGGGAGCACAGGTCGGCGGGGGAATCCGGGAGGCGGGGAGAGGGCCTGTGTACTGGCCTCTGTCCGTCAAAGCACCGTCCACCTGCCCAGGCCCCAGACCGACCGACCGACCGACTGACCGGGATCCCTCCCCGGATTTTCCCGTCCCACCGAGGCGGTGCCGTCCTTTCAGGCCCGGTCCCGGGAGTCCTGGGACCAGCGTCCCCCGGGCGCCTGGCTCCTCTGGGACGGGAAGAGCCATGAGGCTGGGGTCTGTCACGGACCCCCCTGCACCAGGCAGGCCGGGCCGGGCCCTTTGACCCCTCACGGAGCAAATGACGGCCACCAAACAGCAGCGGAGCCGGCGCGGAGACCAGAGCGAGGCCGCATCCCGTCAGAACGGCCTTGAGTCCCACCCAGAACCCACGGGGCACCTGCTGGGCCAGGCGCTCTGCTCTGCCTGTGAGGGATAGAGGGACGGACGGTGGCCCCGGACTGAAGGCAGTGACAGCAGGAAGCACACAGCCTGGCCCCGTGGCCCCGTGTGACCGGGCAGGGACCGCGCTGGCCTCAGTCCTCGCCGCGCATGGAGACGTCGGTCGGTCACAGGGCTCAGCACAGCGGCTCGGGGCGGGGAGTGGGCTGAGGGAGGTGACACCCAGCTCGTGGCCGGAAGCAGCAGAGGGAAGTGCGTCCAATAATAAGGTCCCATTGAATGGACACCCTGTGCACGACACACGTGCTCACACGCAGAGCCGACGCGTGTGAGCGGAGAGAGACTGGTGTTGGGCACTGCATCGTGGTAAGAGTCCACCAGGGGTGTGAGTCCTCTTGGGGTGGGGTCTGCCAGGGAGGGGGTCCGCCAGGGATGGGGATCCACCTTGGGGGTCACTCAGTAGCCGACGACAACGACAGCAGGTTTCCAGGGTCTCGGGACGCTGGGCCAGGAACCGGGGGGGCGGGGCCTAGCGTTCCTTTCGTTCCAGCACCAAATCCTGGCCCGGCTGTGGTCCGGCCGGTGCTGAGGAGCCAGATGGTGGGCAGGGGAGAGGGTGTCAGGGCACAGAAGCCTGGCTCTGCCCACAGCGGCCCTGTCCCCTCCATGACCCGCCTCCTCCCAGCTCAGTGGGGAGCTCCAGGCCACCCCCACAGGAACCACCTCCTCCTCCTCCTCCCGAGGACCTTCAGGCACAGGCACCACCCTGTTATCACACACGGACCCGTGACCGCGCAGCCACAGCGTCGGAGACAGAGACGCTCCAAGGCAGAGGGGAAACCAGCCAGTCCAGGAAGGAGAAACTCCACAGGACCTCACTCACGGATGGACCATAAAGAACATTATACACGGGTGAACCAAAAGGATAGACGCAGAGGCAGTCAAGCATCAAACAGACGGTCACACGACAGCGGGAAGGTTGGGGAGAGGCGGGGGAGATACGAGATCCACCGAAGGACGGATGTGCATGCAGATAAGCACAACCCATGGACGCAAGACACTGGGGGGTGAGGGTCTGCCTGGGAGGGGGTGGGGGCAAGGGGAAGATATGTACACATGTAACACATCAATTAAAAAAAAATTTTTAAAGTAGAGGGGCCTGGCCACGGACACCCTGTCAGCCAATGGGGACCACGCTCTCCGCAAGTCGACGCCCCGTCCGACGCCCACAGAACACACGGGGGGGCCTGTCCGGCTCCCCGAGGTGGGTCCGCCTCTCAGGGTGATGGAGGAGCGTCCGCCGCCTCCCGCTGGGACCCCTTGCCGCCGCCTCCCGGGCAAATGGACAGAGACGCGTCTCCGGCTTCCGGGGCCGGTGCTCCTTGGCGTTTCCTCGGGAAACGGTCACCACCGTCACCGCCATCGCGTAAACAGCGAGCCCGCGCTCCTCACCTTCCCGATCCAGGCGGCGGCGGTCGGTGGTCTGGCTCCAGGGACCCGCCGGTGTCTCAGGCGGCTCGATGCCGTGGGCCAGGCACCGGCCGGGCACGGGCTGCGGTCGCAGCTCCTCCGGCGATGCCCTCTGCGCACCCTGAAATGCAAACACGGTTCGTGGGCTTCGGGTGGTCAGAAGGTGCCCCCTACGCCATTCGGCGGCCCCCACCCACCCACCGTGGAATCCCCGACCCAGAACCAAAGCCGCTGACACTCGGCCCCGGGCTGCGTGAGTGACGGACGCCCGGCCACCCGTCTTCCTCTGCGCCCAGCCGTCCGCGCGCCCTTCCTGGCTGGTCACCAGCCTCTGCCGTCCAGGCCTCGTCCTCCTCCCGGGGGGTCCCAGGCAGAGGTGGGAGCCCTCCCTGCTGGAGAGTCCGGCCAGAGGCGGCCCCGGCCAGCGGCCAGCAAGCCTTCCTCCCTCCCTCCTTTGTGGATCCGCACAAGCAGCGGTTCTCAACCTGTGGGTTGCCACCCCTTTGGGGGTCGAACGACCCTTTCACAGGGGTCGCCTAAGACCAGCGGAAAACACCTATTTCCCATGGTCTTAGAAACCAACACACCGCTCCTCGGTGTCGCAACGTGTAGCCATGTCGTTTACTGTTGTCCTAGGAAGACTGTTACCCATGCGACACCACGATTCAAGACAACATTTCACTTATTTGTCATTAGAAATAAACATTTCACAATATACAATTACTACATACTGTTTTTGTGATGAATCCCTATGCTTTAATGATGTTCCATTTGTAACAACGAAAACACGTCCTGCCTATCAGATATTTACATGACAGTTCATGACAGCAGCAAGATGACAGCGATGAAGTAACAACGGGAATAATTTTATGGTTGGGGGTCACCACCCCATGAGGAGCTGTCTTAAAGGGCCGCGGCGTTAGGGTGAGAAACGCTGTGCACAAGCCTCCCGCGCGGCCGGCTCCCCCAGCTGCCGGCGGGAGTGAGGGTTCTATTTCCGTCCGCCCCTGAGCTATTTGCGGAGGATCTGCTCACGGGGAGCTCTGTGGTGAAGGAAACAGAAATATCTTCCACGGCGGAGGCAGGTCAGGGTGAGGATCACACGCACACAGAGCACCGCAGCCGTGTGCACGGAGCCGCCCGGGGCTGGCGGTGGGTGAGCGAGGCACCCGTTCAGCCTGGCACGGCCGCTCCCATCGCGAGGGGCGTGCTCTTTGCCCACGACAGCCCAACTGTCTCCTCCTGCTTTTGTTTTGTTTTGTTTTTGTTTTGTTTTGTTTTGTTTTTTAAGCCCAGGCCGTATTTTTCAGGGTGGGTTCTTAAAATGTGTGTGTGCACATGTGTGCACGTGTGTGTGTGTGTGTGTGTGTGTGAGATAAAACAACAGGGTTACCAAGAACACACACACGTGCAAACACACATGGCCTAGAAGGGATTGGAATCTGCCTGGCCCTTGAGGAGAGAGAACAGGTTCTAAGCTCCACAGGAAAGCGCGGACGCACAGTGTGACAGTTACAATGCACGGACGCACAGTGTGACGGACTAAATGCTCTGATGCACAGTGTGACGGATTCAATGTGCGAACCTGTGCCCTGACCAGGAATCCACTGTGACCTCCTGGTTCATGGGGTCACGCTCACCCCCTGAGCCCCGCCTGCGGGTGTGAAGCACCTAATACAGCGCACGCCCTCCCGGGCCCGGGCAGGGGTCTCTCTCGGAAGGACCAGGCGTTTGCCTCCGGCGAAACTTCCCCCAGCAGGAGCCGCACCTGTGACCCAGAGCCGCTGCGAACAGCATGTCTGAACTCGCCGGCTTCACCAACCCGTGCCACCCCCCTTCCACCCAGGCCCGGAGGCCGGACCCGTCCCCGCAAACCCGGGCAGCTGGACGGGCGCTCGGCCTGTCACCACAAACGCCCGCCTCCTCACAGGGCTGGACGCACGGGTCATTGATGAGGACACAGCGGAGACGGGCGCCAAGACATGATGGGATCGCCGAGGCCGCCGAGGCTCCGGCAGCTTCGCGGACAGTGGGCCGGGGCGCGAGGCAAGAGCAAGACGGGCGAGAGCCAGCTCTGAGTCAGAGCCGCGGGTCCGAGGGCGGAGGAGGAGGCTGGGTCAGAGCGGGCACCGCCTGGTGGGGGCAGGGGCGGGGAGAGGGGGCTCACCTGGTGGAGGGGCCCAATGCCCACGGCGGGTGCTCGTGCCAGAGGGGGGAACGGCCTAGGCACCCTCGCCTCCTCCCCCAGAAGCCTCGTTGGCCTTCCGCAGAGACCCCCAGGTCCAGAGGGAAATGGGCGAATCGGAGTACCTCCAACAGAGCAGCGGTTCTCAACCTGTGGGTCGCGGCCCCTTTGGGGGTCGAACGACCCTTTCACAGGGGTCGCCTAAGACCATCGGAAAACACCTATTTCCCATGGTCTTAGGAACCAGCACACCACTCCTCGGTGCAGCAACGTGTAGCCGTGTCGTTGACTGTTGTCCTAGGAAGACTGTTGCCCATGCTACACCACGATTCAAGGCAACATTTCATTTATGTGTCATTAGAAATAAATATGTCACAATATATAATTGCATATTGTTTTTGTGATGAATCCCTATGCTTTCATGATGTTCCATGTGTAACAACGAAAATACATCCTGCCTATCAGATATTTACATGACAGTTCATCACAGCAGCAAAGTGACAGCGATGAAGTAGCCACGGAAATCATTGTATGGTTGGGGGTCACCACCCCGTGAGGAGCCGTCTTAAAGGGCCGTGCGGCCTTAGGAAGGTTGAGAACCGCTGTTCTAGACGTTTCCCTAAAGCAGGAGCCGGACAGCTTTCTCTTCCTACATCTTCACCCCGAGCACCCACCGTCCCCGCAAAACCATCGCCATCTGCCACGAAGCCAGAAAACTCAGGAGAAAACGATGATGATTTTTTTTTTCCTGTTAATTCCACTGCAGAGCAGCTAAGTGCCTGTCTCTCCTCCGAGATTGTGCTCAGCCACGAAAACACGGGATGGAAGGCAGACACACGCGGTCCTGCCCCAGGGGACTCAGTCCCTCGGGAGAAATGCACACGTGTTACACACACGCGCTGCGGGGACCGGGGACGCACACGCCGGGGGACGAGAGACGGGAGCCCGCGTGTGGGAGCAGCTCCCCGGGAAGGTGTCTGTGCAGGTGGGAAACAGTCTCAGTCTGTATGGCCCCCTACTTCCTCATAGCTCCCCTAGGAGGTCCTCCAGGGACGCGTGTTCACGAGCGCCAGGAGCCAGCCTGTGCCCAGCCGGCTCGACAGCTCCCATGGGCATTCCCCGCCGAACGGACAGCGGCTCTGCCAACGAGAGGAGGGGTGGTTTCGGCTCTCCACGCGCCTCCCACGCGCTGAGATTAACCTGCTCCGTCAGGGACAGGGGATGCCTTTTACCTGCTCGGACGACAGTGTGTGCGCGTGGTTCAAGGTCTAGCCCGTTCTCGTTTGAGTTGGTCACCGGGACCCTGGCTATGGTTCCCTCCCTGTACAGTGGTACCTCGAGATACGAGTTTAATTCGTTCGGTAACCTTGAGGCGTGGGAAACAATGAGACGCTCGCATCGCGGTAAACGGGTGGGTCGTGTGCAGCCGGCCGATCCGCGCGATGACTCCTATCTCAACTGTTGCTCGTATTTCAAAGCAGAAACCGCTCGCTCGACAGCTCGTATCTCAAAAATCTCGTATTTTAGGGCACTCATATCTCCAGGTACCAGTGTATATATATTTTATTGATTTTCCACAGAGAGGAAGGGAGAGGGAGAGAAAGTCAGAAACATCGATGAGAGAGAGACATCCAGCAGCAGCCTCCAGCACGCCCCCTACTGGGGATGTGCCCGCCACCAAGGTCCATGCCCTTGACCAGCATCGAACCAGGGACCCTTCAGTCCATAGGCCGACGCTCTATCCACTGAGTCACACTGGTTTGGGCAGAGAGAGAGAATCCTTGACCGGCTGCTTCCTGCAACCCAGGCCTGTGCCCCGACCGGGACCGAACTCTGACCTCCCGGTTCATAGGTGGATGCTCAAACTCCGAGCCCCGCCTGGCGTGCTGGCCCAAGGCGGGTTAACGGGAAACGCTCTGGGGAGACTCTCCAAGAGCCCCCCGTGGGCGGGCCCCATCTGAGGAAGGGGGGCCGCCCACCCACTTTCCCTGCGAGACAAGGCGCCTCCGGGCGGGGACCCGGGCACTGCCCTGCACGCCACAGCCACACCGTCATGTCTGCCGGGAGGGACTGTCACCAGCCTCAGACCGCCAGGGCGTCGGGAGCCGGCGGGAGGGTCGGCCCCTCCTGTGCACAGCCCTGTCCCTCAGGAAGTTCACGTCCTGGGTGTGAAGTCCTTTCCACGCACGCACAGCCAGCCACCCTCCCTCCCGGCTCTGCCAGGCCCGGGGCCACCAGTGCCCCCTTCAGGCCATGGCGTGCACGTGCCCCAGGCGGGCTGGGGAAATGGCATTAGCAGACGACTTTGCCTGAACTTCTTGTTACAGCAGTACCTCGAGATACGAGTGCCCTAACCTACGAGATTGTTGAGATACGAGCCGTCGAGCGAGCGATTTTTGCTTTAAAATACGAGCAACAGTTGAGATAGGAGTCATCGCTTGGATCCGCCGGCTGCACACGCCCCACCCGTTTACCTCGACGCGAGCGTCTCATAGTTTCCCACGCCTCAAGGTGACGGAACGAATTAAACTCGTATCTCGAGGTACCTCTTTTTTCCTTCCTGCTTCTTCGTTGCGTTTTTATTTCCCTTTTCCCTCTCCAAAAGCCCTCCTTTCTTTCTTTTTTTAAATATATTTTATTGCTTTTTTACAGAGAGGAAGGGAGAGGGATAGAGAACTAGAAACATCGACGAGAGAGAGACATCGATCAGCTGCCTCCTGCACGCCCCCGACTGGGGATGTGCCAGCCACCAGGATACATGCCCTTGACCGGAATCAAACCCGGGACCTCTCAGTCCGCAGGCCGATGCTCTATCCCAGTGGTTCTCCACCTTCCTCAGGCCGAGACCCTTGCATACAGTTCCTCATGGGGTGGTGACCCCCCAACCATGAAATGTTGCTCCTGTGATGCATCGTGATGTCAATATCTGCATTTTCCCATGGTCTTAGGCGACCCCTGTGAAAGGGTCGTTCGACCCCCTCCCCCCTACAAAGGGGTCTCGACCCACAGGTTGAGAACTGCCACTCTATCCACTGAGCCACACCGGTTTCGGCCGAAGGCCCTCCTGTGGGAAGCGGCCAGGCGGTGGGCAGGCCAGCAGGACCCTGCCTGCCTGCCTGTCCCCCCTGCAGAGCCAGGGCCGGAGAAGGAGAGCTGAGGTCAGGGTTGGGGGCAGTGGAGGCGCCCGGGGGTGGGGGTGGGGGGGTCGGAGCGTTTGCACCGGGCCCGCGAGCGGCGGGGAGTCGGCGTGAGGCCTCACACCTGGAGCGGCGGCCGCCCCGGCCCCGAGCCGGACGCCCGGCTCCGCGCAGTCTAGCCAACATCTGGGAAGGATCGTGGCGGCGCACGGCGGCCCCTTTGTACTCGGCGCTGCGCGCGGAAAAGCAAAACAGACACCGAGGGCATGTTTACGTAACTGTCTCCGCGCGGCGTTTCTGCGCTCCCATCTGCTGCGCACCATCCGCTTCAAGTCATAAAAAATTTAAAAAAAAAAATTTTAAAAAGGAGCCGGGGAGAGCGGGCGGCGGGGGAGGGAGGCCTGTGCCCGTGGGGTCCCCCACCCCGAGGCGAGCGGCCGGGCGCGGCGTGGGGATGATCTTTCGCAGGCGCCGCCGCCGGGAAGCGGTTGAAACGCACGGCGTCTGGAGGCCCTGCTGGGTTCAGCTGCTCCGAGGCTTCGCATGGCACACGCACGCCAACATGTATGTGCCTGGGATCGCGCCAGAGGAAAGGGGAGGGGGGTCCTCGTTCCCCCAGCCACACACACATACACACATACACACACACACACACGCACGCACGCACACACGCACGCACGGCTCAGGCACGGGGCGTCGGGGGGTGGAGAACCCCGGGTTTTCGAACCCGGGACCTTTCAGTCTGCAGGTTGACTCTCTATCCACGGAGCCACACCGGTTTCGGCTATTTAGTTAGTTAGTTTGTATTTTTTTAAAAAAATATATTTCGTTGATTTTTCACAGAGAGGAAGGGAGAGGGATAGAAAGTCAGAAACATCCATGAGAGAGAGACATCAATCAGCCACCTCCTGCACACCCCACACTGGAGATGTGCCCGCAAGCAAGGTACATGCCCCAGACTGGAATCGAACCCGGGACCCTTAAGTCCGCAGGCTGACGCTCTATCTACGGAGCCACACCGGTTTCGGCTATTTATTTATTTTAGAGAGAGAAAAAGGGGGAAGGAGAGGAAGAGAGAGAGAGGGAGAGAGAGAGGCATCGATGTAAGAGTGAAGGTTGATCCGCTGTCTCCTGCAGCCCCCGCATGTGGGGATGGCGCCCACCACCCGGGCATCGAACCCTGACCTCCAGGTTCACAGGTCGACACGCTGCTCAATCCCTGAGCCACGCCGGCCAGGCCAGCACGCACCTTTAGCCCGAGTTAACCCACGCTGTCCGTTTCCCCGCCACCCCCTCTGGTCACGCGGGCGCTGTGCCCGCTGCCTCGGAGCCTGCTGGCCGGGAGGACAGCCTGCCATCCTGTGCACCCACCCCAGCGGGCTTCCCCCTCCCGCGAGTCGCCGTCACCAAAGCCCTCGCACAACCGCGTCACGCCCGCTGCACCAACCTGCCGTCCCGGTCTCACCGGCATCCACCTGTGAGCGAGGAGAAGGCGGCGAGGGGGCTGACCGGCGGCCTCCACCGGACGGGGCTGCCTCTCTCTCCCACCGGACACGTGGCAGGGGCACCAAGGACCCCAAGCCCCGCCCACTTCCCTTCCCCGCCTCACCCCCATTCTCTGCCTCACCCCCTCCCTTCACACCCTAACCCTCGTTCTCGGCCTCGCCCCCCGTTTTCCAGGTTCACACAAGGCTGACTCAGTGCAATCCGTCCAGCAAGAGCTGCTGCTGAAGGAGGTTGCTTGGACCCTCCGCCCACAAGGTGCCCTCGGACGCCCCCTGAGGCCACACTGGGAAGCAGCCCAGCACCAACCGTTTGACCATAATTGGAAGCAATGATTCTTTTCTTAAAATACGTTTTTTTGGGTGTTTTTTTTAAAACATATCTTATTGATTTTTCACAGAGAGGAAGGGAGAGGGATAGAAAGTCAGAAACATCGATGAGAGAGAGAGACATGGATCAGCTGCCTCCTGCACACCCCCACGTGCCCTTGACCGGAATCAAACCCGGGACCCTTCAATCCGCAGGCCGACGCTCTATCCACTGAGCCACACCGGTTTCGGCTAAAACAGGTTTTTAAAACATATTCTCATTGCTTTCAGGGAGGAAGGGAGACAGAGAGAGAAACCTCCGTGATAAGAGAGAAGCATCCATCGGCAGCCTCCTGCACGCCCCCTACTGGGGATCAAGCCCGCCACCCAGGCAGGTGCCCTGACCGGGCATCGAGCCCTGACATCCCGGTTCCTAGGTCGACGCTTAGCCCCTGAGCCCCACCGGCCACCGGCCGGGCTGGCAGAAACAATTCTTGTTTTTCCAACTCAAACTTGGCTTCTCAGCGTCTGCGCCCAACTCGGAGGGAGCCTCTTTTGGTCAGTGGCGGTATTGATCGTCATCGTTGGCAGCCGGACAAGGAGAGCTATAAATAGCGCGTCAGCTGCCACGGAGCTGGGGGCTGGGGGCTGGGGAGGGGGCAGCTGAGCCGGTGCGGGAGGCGAGGCGGGAAGATGGGTCCTCACGGCCGCTGCCTGCCAGCCAACATCTGCCTCCCACGTGGGGCGGGCGCTGATGCACCAAGCCAGAGCCAGAGAGCGAGGGAGGGAGGGGTCTCTGGTCACGGACAGCCCTCACCGCCGGCAGCAGGGACTGCGCTCTACGCAGAGGCCACTCCGTCCAGCGAAACGCGCTGACGTTCACGGCCACGTCCCACACCGGAGGCCACGCGGGCTCCAGTAGCGGAGGTGCAGATGCCTTAAAGCAGCGGTTCTCAACCTGTGGGTCGCGACCCCTTTGGGGTGGAACGACCCTTTCACAGGGGTCGCCTAAGACCATTGGAAAATGCAGATATTGACATCACGATGCATCACAGTAGCAACGTGTCATGGTTGGGGGTCACCACCCCATGAGGACCTGTGTGCAAGGGTCGCGGCCTTAGGAAGGTTGATTGATATTTCTCTCATTGATGTTTCTAGCTCTCTATCCTTCTCCCTTCCTCTCTGTAAAAAAATCAATAAAATATATTTTTTAAAAAAAAAAAAAGAAAAGCTGAAACCAGTGTGGCTCAGTGGATAGAGCGTAAGCCTGCGGACTGAAAGGTCCCAGGTTCGATTCCAGGCAAGGGCATGTATCCTGGTGGTGGGCACATGCCCAGTAGAGGGCGTGCAGGAGACGGCTGATCGATGTCTCTCTCTCATCGATGTTTCTGACTTTCCCTCTCCCTTCCTCTCTGTAAAAAATCAATAAAATATCTTTTTTAAAAAAAGAAAGAAAAGAAAAACACACAGGCCCCCACGTGATCTGCATCTCAGCCTCAGCCTCCAGCTCGTGGGCGGGGAGAAGGCTTGGGGGCGGAACCCCTCTACCTGAACAGAAAAACCCTAAAAGCTCCTGCAGCCGCCGGGCCTGCTTCCGCTCAGAGACGAGGGGCAACCCCCACCCTTTCGCCTCCAGGGAAAACCCCAGGTTTGCTTTCTCACAATGAGGTGTCCTCACAGAGCGCCAGCCCTCAGCGCTGGGGGGACTGCCCGCGTCAGACCTCACTCCCGGGCCAGCCCCTGCGGAGAGACCCCCACTCCCCGCGCCCTTTGCAGCCGGTCTGCCAGGTGCGGCCCCTCCTTCCGGGACTGAGATGGGGCAGCTGGGCCTGGGCCTCAGCCTCGGAGCTGGAGGAGGATGTGGCTCCCGGTCTGGACCCCAGGGTCCTTCCCGGAGAACGGGACTGCCCGGCTCCCGGCCGCAGCCCTGCAGAGAGCCGCCGACGCAGGGTGTGGGGAGCTGCCCCGGGCATACGGGAGTCCTAGAGGTCCGAATGCAGACTCTAGACCAGCGGTTCTCAACCTGCGGGTCATGACCCCTTTGGGGGTCCATCGACCCCATCACAGGGGTCGCCTAAGACCATCAGAAAACACAGATATTTACATGACGATTCACAATGGCAGCAACATTACTGTTAGGAAGTAGCAACGGAAATAATTTCATGCTTGGGGGTCACCACCACATGGGGAGCTGTCTTAAAGGGTCGCGGCCGTAGGAAGGTGGAGAACCGCTGCTCTGGACATAGCTCTCTGCTCTTTGACCCTTTAGTTTAATAAACAGCTTGGCTAGCCGAGACTGGTGTGGCTCAGTGGATAGAGCGTCAGCCTGTGGACTGAAAGGTTCCAGATTCAGTTCCGGTCGGGGGCATGTACATTGGTTGCGGGCACAACTCCAGTAGGGGGTGTGCAGGAGGTGGCTGATCGATTCTTTCTCATCAATGTTTCTGACTTTCTATCCCTCTCCCTTCCTCTCTGTAAAAAAATCAATAAAATGTATTTTAAAAAATAAAAATAAATAAATAAATAAACAGCTTGGCTAAAGGCCTACGTGCAAGAGCTCTGTTACTGAAAGGTCAAAGAGCAGAGAGCTATGTCTGGAGTCTGCCTTCAGACCCTCCAGGACCCCCGTATGCCCGGGGCGGCTCCCCACAGCAGGGGAGGCGGGAGCCAGGCCGGGAAGGTGGCCAGGGGCTGGGCTGGGTGAGTTGGCACCCCCGTCTCCAGGTTCCTCTGGTGGAAGGTCTCGCTCCACCTCCACCAACCTCCGAGCAGCCAGCAGCTTGCACTGCGCCCTCCCCCGGCCTCCGCTGGACCCCATGCCCTGCACCCGCCCGCCTGCCCGGAGCCCCCTGCTGTCCTCCGTCTGCGACGCTGCTTTTTCCCGGACCCCTGCCCTGAGCCTCGGCCCTCACTCACCGCTGCACTCAGCGTCCTGGCCGTCCTGTCCTCCAGGCCTGTGCTGTCTCCGGGGCAGGGTGTCTCCGTGGGCAGCCGGGGCCTCCGGGAGCCGGGCCGCCTGCGGATAAACGCCGGCAGCTGGTCAGCAGGACGGCAGGCCCCAGGCCGCTGGGTCTCCGGGTCTCCGGCCCCGGGCCCCTCCGAGGAGCTCCCGTCTGCACCCGCTGCCACTCCGAGGCCTGGTGCCCGGTGCGTCCGGCCTCCGAGGACACAGCTGTGGTTCGCCGCGTCCTCTCGGCGCCGCCCGGCTGCAGGGGCCGAGCCTGGGCCCTTCGCGCCGAGTGCCGGTTCCCGGTTTGCTGTGTGGTCCCGGCTGAGGGGGCCGGAGGCAGGCGGGAGGGCTCCCTGTGGCTGCCGCTGCCCTAGCCACTAGCTGACGGCCACAACACGGCTCACCACCCGCTCTGCTGGGGTCACGTGACTGAGCCCCATGTGACCAAGGCCCATGGCAGTGAGTCCCACGTGACTGAGCCCCATGTGACCAAGGCCCACGGCAGTGAGCCCCATGTGACTGAGCCCCACATGAGTGAGACCCACATCAGTGACCCCCACATCAGTGAGCCCCCCTGCTACCCAGCCCTCCACCTATATAGGGCCCGACAGCCCTGCACACGCGCAGATCCTGGCGGTTCCATGACCACAATGGAGACTCGGACCCTGCGGAGGCCAAAGCCGGCACAGCTGGCAGCCGAGCACCCATCACAGAACCTCCGCCCCCGGGTCAGCAGGCCCTGCCGGTCACCGTGTGCCCACGGTCAGCTGGCATTCCGAGGCCGCAGTCCGCTGCCCACCCCCCCACACACACCTCCCTCCAATCCCGGCTTAAACAGAGAACCTCCTGACCTTGTAAGGCCGAGGTCGGAGGTCATCTCGCTGACAGCCGCCCGTGGCCCTGGGGCCCTCCCAGCGGGCTGGTCCCCGAGGCTCCGCCTACCCCTGAGGCTGTAGCCGGTAACGGCCCGCTGGGTCCCGCCTCAGCCTCTGACTGTCCGTCCTGCCCGGCACCCATACGCACTTCCTCTTTCACAGGCTGGGTCGGCGGGAGGCCCTGGGAGTCCAAACCCCTAATTAGTTAAAAAGTCTCTACGGCCGAAACCGGTGTGGCTCGGCGGATAGAGTGTCAGTCTGCGGACTGGCAGATCCCGGGTTCGATTCCCATTGGGGGCATGGACCTCGGTTGCGGGCACATTCCCGGTGTGGGGCGTGCAGGAGGCGGCTGATCTATGTCTCTCTCTCATCGATGTTTCTGACTCTCTGTCCCTCTCCCTTCCTCTCTGTAAAAAATCAATAAAATATATTAAAAAAAAAAAAAAGATGAGATTGACTCAAAGCTCTGACAGCGTTCTCAACCTGTGGGTCTCAACCTCTTTGGGGGTCGAATGCTCCTTTCACAGGGGTCACCTAAGACCCTCGGAAAATGCAGATATTTATATCACGAAGCATCACAGTAGCAACATTTCATGGTTGGGGGGTCACCACCCCATGAGGAACTGTGTGCAAGTGTGTCGTGGCTGCGGGAAGGTGGAGAACCACTGGCTCTCTGATGGACGCGATGAATCCTCCCCCGGGGCAATCTCTCACAAAAAGAGTTATTTTCGGGTCATGGTGAAGAAGAATATTGCGCTTTTTTAATTTTTTTTTTTCTTTCTGTATCCAAGAAATGCCACAAATATAGTTTCTGCTCGGGGAGGGAGTTTCTGTTCTCTGGGGGAAGAAGGCAGCTTTTTGTTTGGATGGTAAAGGCTTGTCACGACACTTATGTTTTCCATCGCGGTAAAGGGTATCTCTTTTTTTAATGCCGCTGAATTGTTCGCAGGGGTTTCAGAGCCCAGCCGGCCGCCCTTGCCAAGCAAGGATCTTTGTGAGAAGAAGGGGAATATTTCCCACTGGCTGGTTACAATAGCTGTTCCCGTGGGACCCGGCCCGCTGGCACGGGCCCCGCCGAGATATGATGACAATAATTAGCGCTGAGCGTGTGCGCCGCGTGGCCGGATCCGTGTTTCTCACAAAAATAGAGTCACGAGGCTCCTTTCACATGTCACGTTTTCCCCCGGCCTCCAGGCCGAGGGCAGTGCCCTATGAGAGCCCGAGAAGGTGGCATTCTCTGCCGAAACCCTCCCCCCTGCCCCACACCCCCCGGGGGAAGAGGAGGAGGGAGGAGAGGGAGGGAGGCAGGGGAGCCGCCAGCCTGCGGGCGAGGGGCCAAGCGGGGAATAAAAGCCTATTTTTATTTACTGTTATTTTTTTTAAAATACTTTTTTTTTTGGTTTCAGAGAGGAAGGGAGAGGGGGGTAGAAACATCCATGATGAGAGAGAATCACGGACCGGCTGCCTCTTGCACACCCCACACCAGGGATGGAGCCCGCAGCCCGGGCCTGTGCCCTGACCGGGAATCGAACCCTGACCTCCTGGTTCCTAGGTCGAGGCTCAACCCCAGAGCCATGCCAGCCGGGTTCAGTGCACCTATTTTTACTTACTTTTATTTTTTTAAAAAATACATTTTTATTGATGTCAGAGAGGAAGGGGGAGGCAGAGGGAGAGAGAGAAATATCAGGATGAGAGAGAATCATGGACCGGCTGCCTCCTGCATGCCCCACACTGGGGATGGAGCCCGCAGCCTGGGCCTGTGCCCTGACCGGGAATCGAACCCTGACCTCCTGGTTCCTAGGCTGACGCTCACCCCCGGAGCCATGCTGGCCGGGCTCAGCGCACCCATACAGTGGTACCTCGAGATACGAGTGCCCTAACATACGAGATTTTTGAGATACGAGCCATCGAGCGAGCGATTTTTGCTTTGAAATACGAGCAACAGTTGAGATAGGAGTCATCGCGCGGATCGGCCGGCTGCACACGACCCACCCGTTTACCGTGACTCGAGCATCTCGTAGTTTCCCACGCCTCAAGGTTACGGAATGAATTAAAGTCATATCTCGAGGTACCACTGTATTTAGACAGAGGTGAGGAGGAGGGGCCGGGGAGCGAGCTGACGTGACAGGGAGGCGGGCAGGTCCTGAACGTCCCCGCAGGTCTCCGGAGATGAGTCCCAGAAACGGATTTTCTGATTTGATTTTGAGAAGCCTGATTGGCTGATACCAATGGGTGTCTGCTCTATGCTCCGGCCCAGGTCCCCACCGAGCCCCTCAGCGCTCGGGCGGGAGGCGGGGGCCGTTGGGATGTTGATATAACACAGCTGTGCTCAGTGGTCAGCGTACTGGCCCTCAGACTGAAGGGTCCCGGGCGCGACTCTCGTCGGGGGCACGGACCCGAGCTGCAGGCTGGATTCACAGCCGCGGGTGGGGCAGGTGCAGGAGGCAGCCCGTCCATGTGTCTCTCTCACCTCGGTGTTTCTCTCTGTCTCTCCCTCTCTCTCCCGACAGCCACGCTGGGCCGGGCCTACCGGGCCCGTGGGGTCCTAACGTGGACGCATGGCCGGGCTCCCCGCTGTAGGCAGGTCCCGCCTCTGCCCCCCACGCCCTGGGAAGGGTGGCTGGGGTGTGAGGGTGCGACCCCTCGCTTTCAGACCCGTGCGTCAGGGTCACCTCTTTCTGCAGAGTGACCTCCGGCTGGAATCCGTCCCTGTCTCCCCGAGAGGAGGCGGCCACTCTCACCGGCACTACATGAATTTCACGCCAGCGGGACCCCCGGAGGTGGGCGGGGGGGGCGGGAGGAGGGCTGGCGGGCTGTCACTGCACCTCCCTTCTCCCTGGCGGCACCCCCACCTCCGCCTTCGCCCTCGCCCTCCCCCCGTCCGTCCGTGGGAGGGAGCACCATTGTTCGGGCAGATCGCAGACACCCTCTCGCCTCGTGCCAGGGCATTTGCATTTCTGGAAGCGGTGCCGCTGGTGGTTTCAGGCCCGGAGCGGGGAGCTTTGAGAAGAGCTAAAAATATTCGATCCAAGAGGAGGAGGAGGAGGGGGGGGAGCAGGAGG
>PVJN01045304.1:0-16944 GCA_004026805.1 Lasiurus borealis
GTGGGGTGGGTGGGTGGATTGATGAGGGAGTAGGTGGGGGAGTCAATGGATAGATGGGTGGGTGGGTGGGTGGATAGATGGATGGATGGGTGGATGAGGGGGTGGGTGGATGGATGGGTGGGTGGTGGATGAGGGGGTGGTGGGCAGGCAGCTGGATGACAGACAGCTCATGAGCTGCCCCTGGGAGACAGCGCCATCCAGAAAGGCCTCCTGGGCCTCCTGCCTTGCGTCTCCCGGGGCGGTCTGTGTGTGGCCGGCACCCCGCCTCCTCTTGCGCCGGGGAATCAGCGGGAGGAAGCAGGTGCCGTGTCTCCTGGACACGGTTTAGGGGAAACGGAGAGGTGGCCACCCTCCAACCTCATGCTCCCGAGGAAGTCTTCCAGAGAAGGAAGACGACAGCCAGAGCTGGCGCTGCAAACGGTGGTCCGGAGCCCAATCCTGCCGCTGCCCGCTTTGGCCAGACCGTCCCTGGCACAGGGCCAGCCACTTGCTCCCAGACCACGGCTGCTTCTGTGGCCTGACCACAGCGCTGAGGCGCTGCCGCACAGCCCGCAGAGTCCACTGAGTCTGAACTAGTTCCTGACGGCCCTTTCCGGGGTCCGTCTGCTGATGCCCAGGACAGAGTGCTGCTGGGACAAGTCCCTCAGCCCCGTGCGGCCCTCTGACGGTGACGCAATAATTTCCACCAAGGTCACCTTCCCGGAGGTGTCTCCCTGACTCCCCGGCCTCAGGGGCCCGGCACCGGCTCTTTCTTTGGGGAAAGAGCGGCTTTGTGGAGAGGTGGTTCACCTCCCGGACAGTTCACCCCCGAAAGCACACATTCAGTGGTTCAGCTTATGCAATAAAACTTGTGCCGCCATCAGCACAATACGTTTCAGAGCTTTCAAACCTGTTTTTAAAACTGCGGGAAGAAAAAACGGCGGTGAGATCCGGGTAACATATGGCGCCCCTCCCCCTCGTTCCTACCTGTGCAGCTCACCGTGTGCGAGCCCCCGCCGCGGCTCTGTCTTCTCGTCCTACTTTTTTATTTTTTCTCCCTGGAAATACGGCATTGCTTATGGTTTTATGGTTTTGTTGTTGTTGTTGTTTTTTACCAAATGTCTTTCCTGGCTGCACTCCCTGGGGTGGATGTGGTCTTAGTCACTGCTTGTTCCAATGCCCGGGAGAGCGTTAGGGGCATGGCAGGTGCTAAGTAAATATGCAAATTAGTGAATGCGTGAGCCCAGGTACCCAGTCCATTCCTGTGCCAGGCCTGGGCTATGTGAAGCTCCTTGAAGTGCCTGGGGCACAGTCCACACTCACATAAAGGCACCGGCTCCATCTGCCCCCCACAACCGCCCACGGCCTTGTCCAGGTGAGCAGCCTTCATCCTGAGTCACGCCACACGCCTGCAGGGGAGTGCGGGACCTCTCGTGCTTTGTCTGAGTTCTCCCTTGTGGGACCTCTCAGAGGGCTGGGGGCTGGGGTGCAGCGAAGCAGGAGGGTGAGTGAGCGGTATCGAGGGCAGAACCCCCAAACTGGCAGAGGAGTGGCACCACCACCCGGTGTGAGTCAGACTCTCGGGGGAAGCAGAAGCCTGAGGAGGAGGTGGAGAGAGAGGTTCTGTTCTGGCTCACGGGGGTGGGGCCGACCCGTCTGAAACCCGGGGGAGGCTGGAGGCTGGGAGCCGAGGCAGCTGAGGCTGCAGCGGGAGTGGCCCTCCACGGGGCAGCCGCAGGGGGACAGGCCGGTTTGACGTCAGCCGGAGGCAGAACGCCTGCTTCCCAGGGTTCCAGCTTCGCTCGGAAGGCCTCCACCGGGCTGGCTGAGGCCCACCCTCGCGAGGGAAGGTGACCGCTTTACTCCCAGCCCCTGGTTAGATGTCAGTCCCCCCAACAAAGTACTTGTCCAGCCGCTGTTGTTTGACTGAGAATGGGGGCTCCCCAGCCCAGATGAGCTGCCACACAAAGTAACCGCCGCAGCCCCCAACGGCACAACCTGTCCCCGCCTCCACGTCCTTCTCACCCTGCAGAGGAGGGGGCGATGTGGTGGGCAGGGTGCCCCCTGGAGAAGGCCGCGGAGGGGACAGCAGCCCTCCGTGCCTGTCCCTGTCATGAGGCCACGGTGTGGCTCAGCCAGCTCGAGGCCCTGTAATCTGTCACCATCTACAGGCAACTGCCCAAGAGGGCCACACCCTAAGCAATCGTATGCAGGCAGCTCAGCTACTGGTTGTCGCTTTGAGGCCTCAGAACATGGGACAACCACAAAAAAGGCTCTGGTCCCTGCCACGTGGGCCTGGGAGCTCTCTCCGAGGAGGATGGCAAAGGGCCTTGGTTCCTGGGGACCCGCATGGGGACTTGGGGGAAGGGGGGAGGTTGAGGGAGGGGTGAGGGGGGGCTCTGGAAAGTCACGGCGAGGCCAGCACTGAGCTGGAGAGACGTGGCGGCCAGCTGCCTTCCTCGGGGCGTGAAACGTGGAAGCACCATAAACCAAGCCACCTGGCCCTGTCTGGCTCGGTCTCTCCGCCATTTGTTTTTTGGCAGAACTTGAACTTCTCAGCTTTCCCACCTGGTCTCTGCGGCCAGGCTGGTGCCTCTGTCTGCTCCCTGCTCGCCCCTGCCCCCTCACACACAGACTCTCAGGAGGCAAGGGTGGCCACAGCGCACCCCTCCTCCTGCCGGCACCTGTCCGTCACCAGAGGGCCCGCCTCTGTGCACAGGCTCATTCTAACAGGCCGCCTCCGCCACGCCAGGCACGCAGGCCGAGCCCACGGGCAGCTGTGGGCCCGTGGGTGGCCCAGGCCTCGGGCCCCAACAAACACACGTGCGTTGGGCCGTGCACAGCCCGGGCTCCCGCCAGCGGAGCGGTCTGGGCTTTGCTGGGCCAGCGGGGGTCACCCCTCACCCCCTCTTTGCAGCCAGCACCATCCCAGATACCGCAGCCCAACCCAGTACAGGGAGGCGATGCGGGGCTGGCGGTGAGGGTGGCACTTCAGATGGGCACTCCGGCCTTGCTTGATGTGTGTTCTGGGGGATCATGAATGGAAAAACCAGCCCCAGAAACTACGGCCTCCAGAAAGTGGCTTCTGTGGGCCACATGCAAGTGGGGTTTCCCCTTCTGGAACACAGAAGCCAAAGCTGACCCTGAAATGCCCCCGAGCGGGCCGGGTCCCCCAAGACTCTCCTGCCGGAGCCTCTGCGACAAGGAGCCAGGCTTCCCCGCTCTTTCCGGAAGGATGATTGTGCTCCAGAAGGAAGCATTTTCCTCTCCACACGGGCCCGCGAGATTGTGTGCCTCCTGACACGTGCCCGTTTCTCCCCGCGAAGTCTGAGAGCTAAGGTGCTATTTGAAGATCCGAGAATAATAGTGGCCTGCCCTCGCCCTGCCCACCCCGTCGCCCCCATGCCAAGCCCGAGAGGAGCTGGGGGTCTGGAGAGGCGGCCGAGCTCTGGCTGCTTCCTGCCACCTCCTCTCCTGATGAATGCCGCAATAAAAAGCCCTCCGCTTCCCGGGACGCCCATTAAAATGTAAACACGGCGAGGATTTTGAGTGGCTGCAAAAATGCTTTATTCGGGGGCTGGAGCGGCGGGGCGGGCCTGCGGGGATGCTCAGCCTGGCGCGCAGGAGGCAGAGGCCGCTTCTCTGCCGCAGAGGCTCCGGGTGGAGACGCTGCTATGGACCGGAAACGGCTACAGAGTCAGGGGCTGTCAAGAGCCCTGCGGAGAGATGGGCTGGAGGGGCGGGCCTTTCCCCTTCGCCGCCACCTGAACCGAACCGCCCCCTCCCCCCACGCTGCACGCAGGCAGGGCCCCATCACAGAGCTCGCTGACCAAACGTGACCTCTGTCCGGAAATGTCCCCACAAAAAGGGGACTGCAGGGCAGAGAGAACGCCATGCTCTGTCTGGGCCCACTCAGGACGCTTCCCCGCCGTGTGCCCTTGGGTGGAGGGCACCTGGGCAATCCCTCTACTTCCACCGAGTCCAGTGTTGGGTCCGAGAGCTGCCTGAGGGTCTTCCCTTCCAGGGCAGAGTGACCAGCAGAACCGGTGCCCTCGGTAACGCCTGCCGGAGCCCAGGCTCATGGCACCGACAGCGGGGGAAGTCAGACACGTCCCCATCCTGTCTGGGTCCCCAAAGGGTGCCTTCCTCTCGTCCCATCATTCAACACCTGAAAGCTAACTAGCCGCTGGGTCCCCCACTGCTGGGGTGCAGGGGTGTCCTGTGTCTAGCGCCATTTGGGACGGGTACAGGGAGAAGTGGCTGAGGAATGAGAGGGTGGACGGTCAAGGTCACCACGCCCTCGGTGAGACCTGCTCCTTCCAGCGCCTCCTGAGCCCTCAGCCTTCAAAAGCGCTGGCGCAGAGTCCACTGGCCACGTACAAAGCACAGCGTCTGCCAGGCCCGTCCCCCCTCGGGGGGATGGGGGAGGGACTGGGGAAGGAGTCACGTTTCGTGCACCGAGAGAGCTGCAGGCCTCGCGATAGGCATCGTGCGCGTGGATCTATGGATCTGCGCAGATTTGTGCATATTTATATAATCGGCGAGTAGATTCTTTATTTTTACTGCCTGCGTCGCGCAGCCTGCAGACAGGAAGACCATCAGCGGCCTCCTAAATTATAGATCGCCTCCCCAGTCCCCGTGTCGCTCATTAGCCACATCATCTCGCCGCTCGGCACAGCCATAAATTAAGCAGCACAATAGCTGCGGGGAAATTAGGTGAATAATTCTCCCATCAGACAGGAAACTTTGGGGTGCCTCTGGTGTCCCCCGGGGGCGCCTCCCGAGAGGGTGCCGGCTGCCCCACGCGCGGGCAACACGTGGGGCCCTCCATTCCGAGGTGCAGTTCTTGCCAGCGGGTTAGGTGTGGCTCACATTAAAAATAGAACGCGCTCCGGAAAACAGACGTGTATTTATACACAATGCGGCGACAACTGTCATTCTACATCCGTCAGCGGCACCCCGGGGGACCGGTGTAGGGATTAAATGCGGCCATTTTTTTTGTTCGCCGACAAAACGTCATAAAAAGGACGCAGCCTCCTGGATGATTTCTCCCCTCTCTCCCTGAAGTCATTCATAAAGTGAGCGTGTGCTCCCGGGCCTTGCTGGGCTTCTTTAGCAGAGTCTCCCGAGAGCGGACGAGGAGGGGCAGCGGGGTGGCCTGAGGGCCGAGCCAGCCTTTCCTGCTCTGCCCGCTGTCCCCGCTGACCCCGCCCAAGCTCCCTGACCCCGCCCAGGCTCCCTGACCCCGCCCAGGCCCGCTGACCCCGCCCAGGCCCGCTGACCCCGCCCAGGCCCGCTGTCCCCGCCCAGGCCCGCTGACCCCGCCCAGGCCCGCTGACCTCGCCCAGGCTCCCTGACCCCGCCCAGGCCTGCTGACCCCGCCCAGACCCCTGACCTCGCCCAGACCCACTGACTCCACTCAGGCCCGCTAACCCTGCCCAGACCCACAGCCCCCCCACCAGACCCACTGACCCTGCCCAGACCCACTGATCCCGCCCAGGACCGCTGTCCCCGCCCAGGCTCCCTGACCTGGCCCAGGACTGGTGTCCCCACTGATCCCACCTAGGCTCCCTGACCCTACCCAGACCCACTGACCCCGCCCAGGTTCCCTGACCCTACCCAGACCCACTGACCCCGCCCAGGTTCCCTGACCCTGCCCAGGCCCGCTGTCCCTGCCCAGACCCACTGACCCCACCCAGACCCACTGATCCCGCCCAGACTCACTGTCCCCGCCCAGGCCCGCTGTCCCTGCCCAGACCCACTGACTCCACCAGGCCCGCTGACCCCGCCCAGGCCCGCTGTCCACTTGCTGCACTGCCATTGGCTGCTCAAGCAAGAAACCCACCCCAAGTCTACCTTGCACTCTGTCACAGGAAGGAGTGACAGGCTTTTGTGGGACATGGACTGTGTGAGGACAGCTACTGTCATGACCCTCAGAATATGGGGGTCTGAAGAGCTCAGGGACCCACTGAATGGGAAAGGGAGGGGGATTAGGGACAGCTGAGCTGCTCAAGTAAAGGGGCAGCTCTTTGTGCCAACCTCCCCCTGTCCCCGTCCATGCTGGTGAGGGAGCGAGAGACAGGAGACCAGAGGCCGCTGACGGCGGCGCAAGGTCAGTCACCTCTGCTTGCCTAGCAGAGCCCCGGACAGCTGCGCGGGGAGGTTCTGCAAGTGGGTCTGGGCAGCACACTGTCCAGTGATGGCCGTGAGACAGGACTGTCTGGAGAGGCCGCGTCGCGCTCCAGAGGCCACCAGTACAGGACAGGCAGTGTGGCTGCTCTGTGGCTCCGGGTGTGCAGGGCGCGGGTCCTTGTGCTTCCAAACCTCTTCCGTCGGGCACAGTGCAGGGAACACTGGTGGGGGAGCCCAGTCTCAGGGGCTGCGGGACCCTCGAACCCTCAGAACATGCACGGCATGAGGACCCGGAGGCCACTGAGGCCTGCATGCCTTTGGGGCCCCCAGCTCAACTGGCCACGGGCCTTGTTCCACGCCCCCTCTCCTGGCACTGGCCTGGGGACTCACTGCGCTTGAACTCTAATCTCATGAGCCACACTCGTGACAAGGCCTCCGGCTGCCTCTGGTGGGTCCTGGGACATCACAGAGTCACGCTTGGCCTGCTCCCCAGTGTCCGGCTGTGGGGACGGAACTGCTCCTGCCAGCCAGCTGGCCAGTACAGAGGCCCTGCATGAAGCAGAGACACAGGGAGGCCTCTGGCCTTCAGACCGCCGAGCCGGGCGGCCAATGAGCACATAAATGTGACAGGACCGTGCTTTCCACTCCCACGACGCAGTCACTCAGCTCCGTTCAGGAGGCGGGCGTGTGAGGCTGCAGTCACCTTAGAGCCACACTGGAAGGTCTGATCCCCGAGACAAACGCCCACGTCCTGCGGGGGTCGCTGGTGGCTCAGGCAGGGACCACTGGCTTCACCCCTGGTCTCAACGCAGGTCTGGGTCCGGAGGAGCTCAGAGGAGAGGCCGCGTTTCACCTCCCAGCGAGGTGGGGGAGGAGTGCTGGGGGACCGTTTCACCCCCCAACCGAGGTGGGGGTGCTGGGGACTGAGGGAGTGTGAGGTCGGGAAGGGAGTGCATCTCCTCCCTCGCCCCCGCTCCCGCATCAGTGTCAGCGTGGTCCAGCCGGGAGAGCGCTGGGCTTCAGTCCGTCCCCACTGGCCACGTGGCTGTGTGTGGCCATGTGTGTCTTGCGTGTCACAGAGATGACATGCTGCCTCCGGGAGCACTCGGAGCAGAGGTCCCTCTGGCAGATGCTCAGCTCTGCACCGGCAAACGCTGGTGCTCCGTCCCTGCAAGGTCCTCCCCTTCCCTTCCAGCAACAAAGGCCCAAAGCGGGGCCTCCGGACCACGTGTCTCCCCGTCTCCCTGCCGGAAGCCTTAGAGAAGGGTAGCCTTAGAGGGAGCAGAGGGCGGACTCGCCCACAGCAGCTGACTCCCCTCTGAGCCGGGTCTGGGGGCCCTGGGAAGGCACATCTCACCAGGCACGCCGTGTTTTCCTAAAGCCGGGAAGGAAAGGCTGTTTTGTAGCGGGCTTCCTCATTAAACCGACATTTTTTCAGGCCTTGGCCTCCTGGAGCCTCAGCAGCAGTGAGTCTGGGGTACACAGGGAAGAGAGGGGCCCGCTCCTGTGACCAGAGGGACGTTCTCCCCCTCCCACCAGCATCTCCCCCATGGGGCTGTCAGGAAGCATTTCCCTACCTGATAGCTGTCAGCTCTCAGGGTGGGGGACCTCCACGCCCCCCTCCTAACCCCCACCCCGGTGCTCAGGCCTGCAGGCCTAGAGAGGTTCCCACGGGAGAAACAGAAATGGATTTTCCTAACTCAGAGAAGTGACATGTGAGGGCAAAGCATTACGAGTCAAGGTGGGAGGGATGATTTGGCATCCATGTGACAACATTTAAAAAGGCAACCTGCCAAAACCGGTTTGGCTCAGTGGATAGAGCGTCGGCCTGTGGACTGAAAGGTCCCAGGTTTGATTCCGGTCAAGGGCATGTACCTTGGTTTCGGGCACATCCCCAGTGGGGGGCGTGCAGGAGGCAGCTGATGGATATTTCTCTCTCCTACTGAGGGGGGAAATGATGCATTATGAATGCAACTACAGTATTCTAATTATTACAAAAATATGAGTTTCTTTTTTTAAAAAAATATATTTTATTGATTTTTTTACAGAGAGGGATAGAAAGTCAGAAACATCGATGAGAGAGAGACATCGATCAGCCGCCTCCTGCACCCCGCACACTGTAGATGTGCCCGCAAGCAAGGTACATGCCTCCAACCGAAATTGAACCCGAGACCCTTCAGTCTGCAGGCCGATGCTCTATCCACTGAGCCACACCGGTCTCGGCTGAGTTTCATTCTTTAGAACACATTTCATCGCAGGGTGTGTTTATCTAGGGCAGGACCTTTTAAAAAGCCACTGGCATTGGTTTAGACTCTGGGGTTACTCTTCAGAACGTTCCTTTAACTTCTTTGACTTCACACCTGTGAGGCCTGGTGTGTAAGGATGATCACACTCCTGGGGCTTCAAAGGCACATTAAGGAAGGACGGGGTGCACTGGGCGGAGCTAAGGCCTTTGACTTTATCTCTGGTTCGAATTTAGGAGCATGAGGTCATCAGGAATAAAACATGAGCTCAGAGCAACCGACCTCCGTCGGCAAGACCAAAGCAAGCGACAGAGCCATGAAGGGGAACTGCAAAGGTAACGATACAAGAGCTATGAGAAGTGCGCTGCAAGTATGTTATATGAAACTAGTTTGTTTATTCTGCTCAAAGAAAGAAAAGAGGAGAACTGAAAGTACGAGGAGAAAACAAGAGGACCTCAAAAGCGACCAGGCTGCTTTGAATAAAAACAGCACTTCCAGAAACAAAAATATCTTGGAGATATTGCGGGCTCAATTCCAGACCGCAGCAATAAGACGAGTCGCACAAAACGTTTCGTTTCTCAGTGCATATGAAATTATGTTTACCCTATATCATAGGCTATTAAGTGCACAGCGTCATTATGTCTAGAAAATAATATATGGGCCTTAATTAAAAATGCTTTACCGCTGAAAACTCTCACCACCGTTTGAGCCTTCAGCAAGTCATAATCTTTTTTTGCTGGCGGAGGGTCTTGCCTCAAAACACAGCACCTGCGAAGCGCAATAAATTGAAGTGTAATGAAACAGGGCAGGCCTGTACAATAATTTAAAATAAAAAACTCAATGAGGTAGAGAAAACATTCATCAAAATTAGAATTAGTGAACAGAAAGGTAAATCAAAAGATATTAACTAGGAAGGCCAAGACAGAGGGAAATATTGGGAAAAATGAAACAGAGGTAAAGATGTGGAAAGGAGAATGCCATATGCTTGGTCTGAGTTTAAGAGAGAGAGAGGAGAAGGTCAGTAGCAATAACTGGGCTTGTCTGAGGATTTATTTTTTAGAACTCAAACCCTTCACAGATTCGAGAAGCCCAATGAATCCCAATGAGGAAAAGCAAAACCATCCTCACTGGGCACATTGGAGAGAGAATACAGAACACAGAGATGAAGAGACAACCTCAACAGCAGCCGGAGAAAGAGAAATGATCCTGAGACTGACAGCTGATTTCTCAACAGCAACCATAAGTCCCAGGAGACACTGGACTCACATTTTCAAGTAAGAGAAAATAACTGTCAACCTAAAATCCTATCTCCAGCAAAACAATCTTTCAAGAAGGAGGATGAAATGAAGATATTTTTAGCAACAAAACAATGTGAAACCTGAGGCTTCACCAACAAGACTCTATTAAGGCTGTGCCTCAAGAATACACATCGGGAACACGGGAAATGATCCCAGATGGAAGGTCTCAGATGTGAGAACAGATGAGGAGAAAGGAAGTGGTAATTGAAAGTGGATACGAGCAGTTCTGTCTCTTCTTAGCTCGTATAGGACAGTCCTGTGATAGTCCCCTCTGCCTCCTACATGACCGATACGTCCATCTCTTCCACAGCATTCCCACTTGTGTGTAGACAAGCTGTTCTGTCTTCCATCTTTAAAAAATCTTGTACTATGTCTCTGACAGCAACCACCTTCCTTTCCTTTCCTCTGCAGTTACCCCAAATAAGGGCCATCTTTACTATCTGCCTCCCACTTCTCACCTCCTAGTCTCTCTTAAACCAACTCCAAATAGACTTTCACCCCAACTGGTGCACCAAAGTTTAGAGCTGGGGCAAGGGCTGGGATTAAGTCTAGGGCTATGGTTAGGTTTAGGTATAAAGTTAGCATTGAAACATGAGATCAGGGTATGCTTAGGGTTAGGGTGAGGGGTATGGTTAGTTTTAGGAATAGGGTTCAGGAACAATTGAGAGCCTGGTGAAGGAAAAGGCAAGGATTAAGCCTAGGGCCATGATTACGGTTAAGTATAAGCCTAGCATAAAGTTAGGGTTAAAGTCTGAGCTAACGCTATGCTTAGGGTTAGGGTTATGCTTAGGGTTAGGAATGGGGTAAAATTTAGAGCTGGGGCAAGTTCTAGGGTGAGGACTGACGTCCTCATCTCCAAATCCAGGGTCATCCTCACTGCTCCGGCCCTGGACCTGCTTTGCCCAGCTGGTCATTGGGGCTTCTTCCCACCTCCTGGTCACGTCTCTCCACCTGCTTTCCTAGGTCTCATCTTTCCCCGATGAGCCTCTCTGGGCTGACCCTGGTGTTCGGAAAAGAGGACACCCCCCCCCCTCATTTTGTCAGCTGCCTGAGTTTGCCTCAATAATGTAAAACAGCACACATTGCCTGCAACTCAGGAAGGTCTTTGAGGCTCTTCAGCCGTCCATTTCCACCCAGCCGGCACCGGGACTTCACGCTGCCATGTCTTTTCTAGTTTTCCCACCAGGGGCCTCTCCCCCGGTCAACAAATATGTCCCGAGACCAGCGTGTGCCAGGCGCGTGCTGGGTCTAAGGATGCAGCTGTGAATAATGCTGCCCCTGAAGGTCGGCTTTGATTGGCAGTGGGTGGGGCCACCTCACAGCAACGGGAGAGATCTGTCTGGCTGCAGAAGAGAAGAGTTCTCCCTCTCACAGCATTTTATTTATGCCCCAGCCTAGCCGAGGGAAAACATCCCTTCCCATCAGTCACCTCCGTCACCCTCTGCGGTGGAACTCCAGCTTGCTGGTTCTCTCAGCTGAGCAGCCATCGAAGGAAACCCCATTAATGCAGGCAGAGCGTGGGCCAGCTGTGATCCATTCAATCCCAACACAGAGAAGGGAAATCAGGAATAACGCTCTGGTCACAATTCATTTTCCTGTAACCAAGGTCAGTGTCTCTCACCAATATCCCCTGTCACTGCCCATGCCTCCCCACTGTGTGTTCCATTTGGGATATACCAATGGGCACCCAGGAGAGGCGCCGGCCATGCTGTCACTGTCAAGTTCCCCTGCCCCAGTGCCAGGACCCAGGCAGCAGCCAAGTGAACATACGAAGCTCTTCTGCTGCTCCCAGCTCCGCCCCCCACCCTAATGCCTGGGGCAAACCCAACTCAGCCTGAGTCTCCTCTCACAAGCCACCCCTCTGAGAACTTTCCTGATGTCCCCAGGAAGCTTCGAGCAGCGCCCTTCCCTGTTCTCCAGACACATCCTTCCTCCATGCACTCATCCCGCTAAGAGAGGTGCCTGCCTCCTCTCAACCAGTAGCTCCCCATTTCTGCACCCCCAGCCCAGCAGAAGCCTGGCATAGACACCTCTGTACACAGGGACTGAACAGAATTGTGATTAATACTAAAAGGGGGAGCAAGGCCTCCCAGCAAGTGCTGTATCCACAATACATGTCATAATAACATATGTGACACTAACAGATACCACTGACTGTGCTCACTATGTGTCAGGCATTGTGTAAATACTTCACATGTATGGTCTCAGTGAATGTTTGAAGTGTCTGTGCTTGGCTTGATAGTGTCTTCCCCAAATTCATGTCCACTAGGACCCCCAACTGTGACCCAATATGAAGAAAAGGGGTTCTTGCAGATGTAATTAGTCAAGATGGGGTCCTATCAGCTTAGGGTGGGCCTTAGACCCAATGACTGGTGTCACACGAGATGGCACGTGAAGACACAGAGGAGGAGACGACATGGTGACAGAACCACACGGGGCAATGCCACGTGGTGACAGGGGGAGGGACTGAGAGGTGTGGGTACAGGCCGAAGAACGCCAGGGACTGCTGCAGCCCCCAGAACCTGGGACAGGCAAGGAAGAGCCCGCTGAACCCTAATTTGGACTTCTGACCCCCAGAACTGTGAGAAAGTAAGTTCCTATTATTCTAAGGCTGTACCCCATTTGTTCTAATTTGTTACAGTGGCCCCAGGAGATGAACACAGCATCCTAAGTGGCAGAATGCTCACGACCGAAGGTGAGAAATGGAAGGCTCAGGAAAGCTTAGAGAGTTGTCCATGTTGGCCCAGCTACTGAGCAATAAACCAAGGCCAGTGCCAGGCCTGGCTGCTTCCCAAGCCTTGCTCGGAGCTGCAAAACCAGCCCAGGCTGCGGGAGAGGAGTGGAGAAGGCCACCACCTTCCTTCCCCATCTCTGTGTCTCAAATCCTTTCCACAGAAAAGGAAAAATGGAACAAAATACTGCCCCCTCCACGCATGTGCCCAGGCCAAACCCTATGCCTCCCACCCAGACAAGGGACCACAGTGGACAGCAATGTGCTGCAGCTCCAGCCCTGAGCGCCCCTCTGTGGCAGTCTGAGCCCTAAGGTGGATGAGCAGATCCAACACGAGTCTCAGCCCAGGCTGCTCTGAAAGTCAAGGGCTGCCAATTGCTTTCCAGAAGGCAGAACAATGAAATTGAACCTACTGGCATGTTCTCATTCACTCTCTGTACTTGCCGACACTGTCGCTGACCCCCAGGTCCCCAAACCCCTCCAACAGCCTCACCCCTGGCCTCTCTCCCTGCAAATCTAATCATTGTTCTAGTGGATGTCTCGGGGCTGTGTCTGCCCTTCAGCCAGAGAGAAGTGGTGTGATTAAAACGCGGGTATTCTCTCTGAGCCTTGGAAGAAGGGCTAGGTTCCCTGGGGGGTCGGAGACTGTTGCTATCAAATATCAGATGTACAGTAAAGTACTTGAGGCCTTCGGGGGTACACCGGAAGCTCAGCCCCATAAATGTAGCATCAAGAGCCGAAACATTATATCCCAGAGGGGAAATCTGTAACTGTCGGGAATGTGAAAGATTTGCCAGTAGCACACGGAAACAGAAACCTAAATTGTGATTTAAACACAGCTCTCTCTTTCTGTCTCACTGTTACCCTTTGCTTTCCCATCACAGCCTAGTCACTCACCTGGTTGAGAATTATGGGGAGTCAGCACTTAAAAGAAGCAGCATTGTCCAATTTGGAAATTGTGGTTCAGAACCATGGACAGCACCCCATGCGGCTGGGATTGAGGGTCCTGGACAGCTCCATGGGTTTTATTGGGCGGGACTATGGACAGCGCCGTGAGATTGTGGTTGGGGACCATGGACAGCGCCATGAGGTGTGGCTGAGCACCATGGACAGCACCACGGGGTTGTGGTTGAAGATCATGGACAGCACCATGAGGCTGTGTTAAGGACCATGGACAGCACCATGAGGCTGTGGTTGAGGACCATGGAATGAGCCATGAACAGCACTGTGAACACACGCTTCCCCTGTGCACAGACGAGCCGGCACCCCTGAGAACCCTTCCCTCTCTGTCCTGAGAGATGTAGTCTTGGAGATGCAGCACCGGGACTGCCATCCTCGCCAGGCTGCTGTGGGAACGCCTGCGGTTGAAGGGCTCTGCCGTCTAGCGCCAGAGCAGCGGTCACATGCAAGGAGAGGAACCGATTCATGGGCTCCCAACTAAACAACAGCCCCAGGGCTGCATGTAATGGAAGCAGCGCAAGCGCCTGCTAGTCGCTGAGTAGTCCGGCCCTGGAAGGATCCCTCCCCAGGAAAACAAGGCCCCTGCCTTTATAAATCACCACCCGTGGGAATATTGGAGCTGTTTGGCCACACTTCCCTGAGTGAGGACTCGGGTTCCTGACACAAAAATGCCCTTTGAAGGAAAATCCTTTCACTAACTGGCCCTATGGGGTCCTGACAGATCCCTGCTCTCAGGCGACCCTCTGGCCTGCTTCCTAACTGCCCACCTGAGGAGGAGGATGATAGCCCACCTCCCCAGCCTGTCTCCCTGCTTTCCCACACTTACTGTCTTCCCACATGCTTCTTCCCTCATACATCATGTTACATATATAAAGAAAAATTTAAATGTTTTAGGGTATCTTGATCACAGGTGTCACATTATGATGTTACACCTTTTTCCCTTCTAGGAAGTTGCCCCCAAACAATGAGAACAGAAGAGAGAGAGAGAGGTTTTGGATTTAGAAAACATCCCTGTCTCCCAGAACTGCGTCAGGGAAAGGACTGTCCACGCCACGGAGGTTTCCGAGGGCTGTGGGACGAGGCCTTGGGACTGAGGTGTCTGTTGGCTGGGGGTCAGGAAGGTGGGGATAAGGAAGGTGGGGATCAGGAAGATGGGGGTCAGGAAGGTGGGAATCAGGAAGGCTCCAGGTCGCAGGCACAACTCTGTGCGGTGGGACCTTCCCTGCGATGCAGGAAAATTCTTGCTGACAGAAAGGCCAGTCCTTCAAATAACAAACCCGGGGCGGGGGTGGGGGGGGAGAGCGAGGGGTGCACTTCATGGGAAGACTTCCCCTCACCTTCCCCCACAGGCACGCATCTCCTAAGCTCTAAGGGTCCTCACGAGACTTGCAACTAGGGGAGCAAAGGGCAGTGCCACCTAGATCCAGGCCAACCCCCTGAACCTGTCTCCACGGTCCCCTTCTCCCTGACTTCCCAGGGAGCCAAAGCAGCCCCGACTAGTCTCTCTGCTGCTTCTTCCATCCCAGGCCCCTCCTGTTGCACTTCCCCAGCATTAATAAACATACTCTCTCTCAAAATAAATAAATAGACAAATGCCTCTTTAAAAGAAAACTCAAAGCAGAGCTACAAAGGCTCAAGAAGAAGACAGCATGGCATCAACAGTGACTAAAACGCGAGTTGGCAGAGCTCAGGAAAGAAGCAGAGAAACAAAATGAAGCCGTGCTGGCAGCAGCCCAAAGAGCAAACTGTCCGGGAGGCAGGCGGGTCAGAGAGGGAAGTGCCGGGAGAGTGAGCTGAAGTACATGGAAACACAGCCGTCTCCTCCTCCCCTTGATCCACCCGTGGGGGACATTCCAGCACCCCCGTGGATGCCCCAAACCACCGATAGCCCAAACGCTATGGATACTATGCTTCCGTTCCTATACGTACTTGGCTATGATAACGTTAACTTCTGAGTTAGGCACAGCAAGAGATTAACCATAATAACAAATAATGAAATAGAACGATTATAGCAATATATTGTAACAAAAGTTCTATGACTGCGGCCTCCCTCTGAACACTTGAATGTACTGCTCCACCCAATGGCTTCTCTGTGGCACATCTGAACTGCCAGCATCACATGCATGCACTCTGGGGCCATTAGCAACACCAGCCCGGGGAGGCTATGTCTGTCAATCTGTCAACTGGGACGGCCACTCTGTGACTAGCGGGCAGGTGGCATGTACAGCGTGACTATGCCGGACAGAAGCATGATGCGTGTCCCCGGTGGGACAGAGCAGGGCACCATACAGTTTCATCATGCTACTCAGAAGGGCACTCAATTGAACACCAGGAACTGTTTACTTCCAGAATTTTCCATTTAATGATCCTGTACCACAGCTGACTGCTGGTCACTGAAACCACACAAAGCAGAACCGCAGATGAGGCGGGGCCGCCGTGGTTCCGGTTCAGGGAGAGACGGAGCGAGCCTGGGGCCCTGGCTGAAGCTGTGAGCCCCCATGCCGATTTGAGGATTCTGGGGGGTGAGCCCACAAGTAGAAAGCTCCGGAAGCACCATAGGGCCCCATCTTCCCTTCATCCCTGAACCTGGGCTCACCGCAGCCTGGAGCTGGGGCGGGGCGCCAGGAGAGAAAGGGTCCCCGGAAAAGCCCTCTCACTGCAGCCCAGAGGGAAGACCGGGGCTCCGATGTTCAGAGAGAGCAGAGGAAGTGCCCCATTTTTTTCTGTTCTGTTGCACCCCCGTCCCAGGCGATCCTGTGGTGCTGAAGGGCCCGTGAGGGGAAGAAACCTTCACCCCAGCAGTAAAATCCGGGGTCCCGAGAGGGCCGGCAGCTGGCCCATGAGTGCACTGCCCAGGAGCTGTCTACCTCATAGTCAGGCTCTTTTTGGGGTGGAATCTGTGTGCATGCACATCAGGGCGAGCCTAGGAGTGGACGGACTCTCTCCACCATCTGCCTGGGCTTCTCCCATCAGACCTTGCTCCTTTGTGCAGATCTGATGACTGCATGAGAGGGGCCACAGTAAGTCGGGAGAGGAGAGGGAAATGCAAAAGACTGAAGTCTCAAGAAGCAACTCGCAAAATGTACTGAATAGCTTCCGAAATTGACTGGTGTGATGAGAACCAGAGATACCTCCGCTTTCACAGGGAAAGATGCCAGCTTGGTAGAATTACCTGGCCAAGATTTCAACGCCGTTATTGTAAAAATACTCCAAGAAGTAAGGGTAAGCGCCCCTTTAAAAAATGGAAACATGGCAAGTTAGAAATGAAATAGGAAATATAAAGAAGAACAAAATGAAGATCTGTGTCTTTTCTTGCCTTATTGCATGGGCCGGGACTTCCATGAAATGCTGAATGGGAGCTGGGACCATCCTTGCCCCATTTCCAGACTTAGAGGGAAAGCTTTTAGTCTTTCACTATCAAGTATGATGTTAGTTGTACATTTTCTTCATCAAGGAGAGGAAATTCCCTCCCATTCCTATTCTGCTGACACTTTTTTTTTTCATGCGTGGATGTTGAAATTTATCAAATGCTGTTTTCTGCATCAGTTGATAGAATCATGTGATTTTCTCCTATAAAATGTTAATATGGTGGTTTACATGG